>APFE030671504.1:104778-135872 GCA_000404065.3 Pinus taeda | reverse complement strand
TAATCAAAGCCGACATAAAAATAATAATGTAAGGGCACAATAATAACAATAGTGGGCTTCTATGGGGCACAATAGTAACAATATGGGGACTACATGGGTACAACAATATAATAAAGGAGTTGTACTAATAACAATAAGGGGTTACACCAGTAGTATAGGGGCCTAACAGGACCCTAAACAGGAAACTCAACCACTTTTGCGCATTTTCCTTTGTTCTTTGCATTAGCTCTCTAGTCTGGCTTAGTCTCGATTATGCGCCTCAATTTTTCATAGAAATGCCTTAGCTTCTGAATGGCCTCCTCCAATGATCTAGGCTCATCGAACTCAATTCTATCTTTAAATGCAACCGATAACCCACTAATGAACCTCTGAATTTTGGCCTTTTCCTCTATGAAATAAGGCACATACCTCAGTAACTCCAAGAACCTGCTGGTGTACTCATCATCTGTCATGGATCCCATCTTTAGTTCATAAAACTCCTTCGCCCTGTCATCAAAGTATCTTTCTGACAAATACTTATTCTTGAATAGTCACTCAAACTCACTCCAAGTCAAATATTCCTCATGAATACATCTAACGTTATTCACATCTTCCCACCAAATGTCTTCTTTACCTTTGATACTGAATGTAGCCTCTAGCTTTCATGTTCTCTGAATAGTCATTCAACCTAAAGAATTTCCTCATGCCAAGCAACTATGCCTCTGCATCCTGTGGTTTCTTAATTTCTCCATCAAATGTTGGTCACTTTTGCTTTCTTAAACTCATATGGCAAGTATCCCCTATCACTCCTCATGTCAGGATGATACCGATGTCAATCATAGTGGTTATCTGAATCAAAACTAGAATCATACCTATGTTTATACCCTCTCCTATCTGAAGTGTCCAACAATCTGTCGTCCCTAATTGTATCATCTCTATCTAATTTATGACCACCATGCAACCAACTACCATATTCCCCATTAGTTCTATCCTCCTTCTCATAGCTGATCCAAAGTGGTCCATGTCGCTGCAAATCTAACAAACTCTGAAGTATTACTGCATTTACCTATGCTTGTTTCTCTTCCGCCTACATGATTCTGTCATTATTTGTCTTACAACTCCTTATCTCTTCCTTTAATCTTCTCAGTGTAACTACGAAATCAGAAGGTTCCCAACACCATACTTCTCTTCAGATTCATTGGGAGATTCTTTGTAGTCAACCATCTTGCTAGCCATTTGATATTTCTTCCTGCAATGTGTATCATGCCAGCGAAACCAAATCACAATAAACCAACGTGCTTTAGTATAGCTCGGGGAGGATACCTTGTCTACAAGATCAACAAATCAGCATGATACATGTATAATGTAATCATGACAATATATAGAAACATAAAACATAATCATATGACCATGCAACCGCCATTCTAGCTAGGGTCTAATCATCAATGCATGACCTTAACAACAACAAACACCACAACCTCATGCATGATGACAACCACCATCGTTACGTCACTATACACTTGACCACATGAAAACATGAACACACATAAGTGATGCATAACCATCCACACATATGCATAAACATGTATGATCAAGCATGAATGAATGATACTTGAAATCAAACCTACCATACTGATACATGCAACCAAGCATACAAAAATGTAACCAACAAGCAAGATTGCAATCGAAATAATACAATGATACATGTAAGTGACATAAGTCAACATGTAGCCATAGAGTCATGACACTGCATTCCAGCACAACAACCTCAAGTTTCATATGAAGACGTCACTACAACCATGAACAACATCATGCAAATGTAATAAGCACATGAATGCAAGTGTGAGAGACACACATGCAAATGACATGCGTGCATGACCAACACATATCCCATCAAGTTCAAGGGGTGAACCATGCTCTAATACCACTCTGTAATACCCTCTCCCACATCTACCCAAGAAACTGGCCAGCCAAGGTAAAAATGCGACGAGGAGTCACTATGATATCATTTGACCTCCCAAGTCACATTAAGGAAGTAGAACTGACGGAAATAGACCATACAAATATCCAACATCAACGTTATAATCCTTAGGATACATGTTAGCCACTCAAACAACTTGTCACTGGGTCCCACTAATGTTCTAGATCTCTTAGGCCAAAGTCTCTCTCATGTTATGGGAAAGGGAGCTACCAGAAACCCAAAATTGCTCTCACAGGCTTTCTTACCAGTGACCAAAGACCAAATTTTCCAGTGTCATGTCAATGACTCTGGGATTTGAGCAACTTTTTCAGGCCCAAAGACTAGGCCATTACCCATTGCCCATAATTGATCCATATCTTCAAATCAACAAAATAACATGGAAATGGCAGTACTAAAGCAATCACTTATTCAAGACCTTGACTGGACCCCTACTATCCATGATAGGCATTTCATTAAACATGTTGCAAATGTGTAATCTACAAGTATAATTAACAGTTATGAGCATAAAGATCTCATACTTAAATGAAAATTGGTAAGTTGATGCCTCTGCTTTAGGGATTAATGCACGAGTGTTTGATGATGGAGATACCCTTAAGGATCTTCTCGGGATCCTTGGCAGACAGTCAGATTATCTACATTTGGCCCAGAGATACATGCACATATCCATATTAGTGAAATGATCATCAAAGTAAGAAGAAGGATTGTTACCTTAGATCTTGGTGTGGTGTTTCAAGAGAACAAAAAGTAGCGGAGTGGAGAACCCTTCTGCTAGCTCCAAGATCAATACCTGCACATAAACAAGACTAGGCATAATATCACAACATATAACTTCAACAATCAATATAATAATACATAGGTATATCTAACTGCATACATCTAAGCCACTCATAATCATTAGTGTTGCATAAACATGTAAATAAATCACAATACCAATGCCATGGAGTGGACAACACAATTGCAAGTCTATATTAATGATAGAAAAGATTGATTACAACCATCATTTGCATTAGTCTTCCCTTACTCCTCCAGCTCCTCTCTCTCTCTCTTCTTAACCTCTTGAAGAGCCAATTTCTAATACATGCTTTGATAGTCAATAGGAAATCCTTTCAATAGTTTCGACTTCTTTCACAATGGCCCTAGCCTCAAATATATAGCATGAGAGGATAAGCCTTGCCAAATCCTTCATGAGTTCCTTTGGCAAACACATAGATGTTTCCATGCTTTAGCACTCTTTCCTTGTTTGTAGACTCCATTAGGAATAGAAATTCCCCCAAACAGTTCGAATCTGGATGTTTCCCTACTTTATGAGCTAACATAGGAGTGAATAATCTCAGTCGACTTTCTCCTTTGACCTATAGAAACTTACTTAAGTTGACTAAAACTCTTCCTGAGGCAACAAACAAAGTTACACTAGGGACTAACGCATTTGATGCATAGCTAGGAAGCTTTATAAAGCATGTTGCTAGTTCCTAGAGAGAGTTAGCTTGACAAATAGGTCTGTGAACTTGGTCAATCTTTCAGTCATCTTTCTCTTCTCCTCTAAGCTGATGAGGAGGTCATTTTCTTGTGTAATAGACGCCCCCTAAAGTGTGAGATCAGAGGCAGAGACGATGGCCGAAATACTTCATATAACTTTCATTTTCTTCGAAAAAAGATAGAGAGGATCATAGCTTCGGGAATATGAGAAACCTGATACAACACATATATATGAAACATCTAAAATCATGTCCTAAGCAGGGCATTCCCACACTCAATAGCTATGTTAGAGAAATTTCTCAACAAAGAGATATGTCAATCGTGTTCGCCGATAAGCACAATGCAGAACTTGCGTCATAATAAAATCATTTTGATGAGCTATCTCCAAAAAATAATATATGCAATTTGGGAGAGGAAACAAGGCTGAGTGATGTAAGCCTCTACCCAAGGTCTTGATTTTCACATCACCTTAACAGCATAGTTTGATACATGTGAATAAAGACGTTGAGGTCGAACATGTATGAAATCATCTGATTACCAATCAATAATGGAGATTGTTACCAGACGTGAGGATGGCCACCGATAATGGTGATGGTCTCCAAGGTGCACACTACAATGTATCAAGTGTGAATAATATTTTTTTCATCGAACATTCGTAGAATCATTTAAAGAGGAGCCAATAATGAAAACCCCTGACCAAACACAACGTAACTTGCCATTGATGTCCACAAGTTCCAAGGCACTGAAGTGTTTTTGGGTCTCATTCCTAGATAGAGTGTTGAAGTCGATAGGAAGAGACTTGTCGAAAGGTAGGCCATGATGTGTCCTACATCAGTCGACACGAAATGGGACAAGAATTATTGTTTTTTGAAGAATAGTTTAAGCATTGGGTCGAATCGACAGAGGGCATGATGGAAGAATATGCTTGATGGTTTGATGGAGGAAACAAAAGATAAAGGGTTTCCTTTAAAAATAGAAGGCAAGACACAAAGGTTTTAACCATGCAGCACTAGACTCATGTACACCAAAGAGTGTTAGGATACATAGATGCAAGAACATCAGGTATTGTTGTGCTACTCAACAACCCCCCCACCCATTTATTAGTTTAATGGTTAATATTCTATTAATAAATGGGGACCCTTTATAAAAACCCTCCAAGAAAAGTTTAGCACTTAGGTTTTTTTTTTAACTTTTAGGAATAAATCACAATATCGAGTCAAAACCCTCTAAGACTAGCAATTCCTGCCTTTTCGCAAACCGCTGGACCAAGTGCGTTGAAGAGTTAATTAACAAACAAAATTTGTGAATTGTGATAGAATAAATCAACGATTTTAACTTAGACATCATGAGACTTTTCATTCAAAATCTAAGATTTAAAGCATTTCCTATAAATAAAGCGCTTATCACAATTGCATATTGGCGTACACAAGGGACACAACTCGCAAAACATGTCGTAACATGCGAGATGCGATATTGCAATAGAATGAGTCAACCTTATCGCGTCGCATCAATTTTCTTAAAAATCCAATCTTATGAACTGCGCGATCTTCAGAAATTCAATACAGCCCGGACCCGATAAAAGAAAATGTTATAAATTGAAAGTTAAGTCCGCCACATAGTGAAAATCACTTTATGAAGTAATTACTCCTTTAGGAAAACTACGCTCCAAATGATGAAGGATACCCCGCTTATCTCGCATCCCGTACAATTCTAAATAACTTTTAGAAAGCACACAATCGAATATGCGATAATGTGATTTGCGATATTGCATTGCAATTGCAAAATTGGCATTCTCACAGTTAGAACCCGCCACCTTAAAAGTTGTTCCTTCTCGTTTACGATGATGTAATTTAATGAAATCAATGATAAGGAGCCTTAGTGGCTACTTAATGAGTTTAATGGCATATATGTTAAAGAACAACTTGATGTGATATGATATATTTTCTTCTGCATTCTAAATAATAGCTCCTATCTTGTCACCTTTTTGGGATTAACTGTCTCATTTATTCTCACTATCATTCTCGCTCGTGTTTATCCAATAACTTCCATTTTGCTCCATTTCAGGAAAACTCTGCAAAGAATGTCGTTGGAAACAATGGTGAAGAAGGGGAAGGGAACTTCATATGAGAAATCATAAATGGTGTCACTTTTCTCTGATAACACATGGAGCAGAGACAGAGGAACTTCGACATGGGAGGCCATGTACAACTTGTTAGAAGAAGAGCAGCCCAGGCCATTGGTAACAAAGGCCAGGACAGATGCTCAAGAGTCATCTAATGCCTCCTATTTCGAAACAGCACATTATTTCCTGCACCACATAGCTGCAAGAATAAAAAATAATCCCATACATGGACATGGTCAAATGGGTAATTAACGAGGTAGACATCACAGACAGAACCTTCAAGAATCATAGGCAAGAGTTCATGGGGTATTTCTCAGTGGACAACCTACGACTAATGTACCAGTTACGAGAGCCACAAAATCTCTACAACAAACAGTTACTTTAGCAATTCACTAAAGAAAATGAAGACCCGTCAGATGTCATGCAGACCTGGAAATCAAGCGAAGGCAAGCTCAAACACGATAAAACTGATATGTACTCAATGACATCCATTTCTCCCTCTCATAGTTTTGCAGCAGCAATGATATGTAGGTTATTCGATAGACCCAATAGCACCAAGTTTTCCATGGAATTGCTCCCATTGATAGATGCAGCAGTGAATGTAATAATAATGAACTAGGCCCAAATTTTATCACATAATTTGGCAAAGGCCATTATAGAATATATAAGGAAAAGAAGTCCCTCTTTAAATGTTTTTCCCTCGTTTTTCATGAGTGATTTTGTTATGGATATAATCTATTTTTGTTCTCAATTTCCCAATATGGGATGGAAGTGGATTGTACAGAACCCACTTCCCATCCATCTATACCATAAGATTTTGTGGGAATCTCAATTCCACCCCCATTTTTATAATATCTGTCAAGGGGTTATGCTACCCATTCATAGATAAGTTTATGACAGAACCGCCCCTAGGTTTTCTAAAGAGGTCAAAGTAGATATCTTGCTAGTATTCAGATGGTTTGGGGAAGAAACATTCACCACATTATAGTTTTTTGGATCATTGCTTCACTGCATGTCCTCCTATATTATGTCCCTGAAAAACTAATGGCTAGAGAAATAGCCTACCAGACAGCAAGGGAAGGTGGAATGAGCAGAGGACTGAAAGAGAAAAATAAGGCCATTTTGCCTACATTCCCATTACAATGTGGTGCTTTTGCACTACACGATTATGGTCATGCATTAAAAGAAGAAGAGACTATTAAGTCTCTAAAATTAGCTATAGTTCCGAGAAGGAAGTATGACCCAAATGGCACTGTTAAGGAATTTACTACCACAGTAAAATTAAAACATTTCACCAACAAATAGGATGCCTTTAATGACCTCTCCTTACAGGCAAAAACATTTTCACTAGTTTTGCATATGGCATCACTACTTTTGACCCTGGAATATGTTAAGGCTTTCCATGTGTACAAAAAAAGAGATTATTAAAGGTCCCATTGGACCTATAGCAGATTGAACTAGTAAGGGATCCAACTCCCAACGTAAGCTTGGAGGGCAGCTCCAAAGAAAACTCTTAAGAATAAACTCAAGAGGGATATATGCATGACTCAGAGAACTCACACTAGAAATCTCAAAATGGGGGAGGAAACACCAATAAAGAGTCTGAAAAAGACATAGCTCAAAGTACAGAGGAGAAGGACGAGCAAGCCAAAGAAAAGAAACAAGCAGAAGTTGCTTCTACTTCAACTCAGTCAGGGAAAGCTCCATTCATTGACCTCAAACAAGAATGGGAAAATTTCAACAAAAAGCTCCACACATATACAAACCCTAAGAAAACATATGGAATTAAAACTCCCAAGCAAACCTAGCATAACTTGAATCCAGAAACAACGGAGGAAAGAGCTACAGGCAATCAGGACGTTGAGATCATTCCTACTACTCCTACTTCAGAAATTGTTTTAAAAGTTGAAGAAATGCCTCCTCTAGATGTATTCTATAGCCCTACCCACAAAGCAGTACTCAAGAGACGAAGGAAGAAAAGAAAGCTAGACGTTGTAGCTGTTACGACTCTAGAAAATGAACCAATGGACATTGCATGGAAGGACTTGCCTATCGACCCATCTAATAATCCCACAAAGTTGTCCCAATTCGCAGGAGCCTACGCCATAGCAACTATTGACAAGGTGGCAGCAGTCCAAATGTTGCTCAAGGAAACAGAACAAAGAATTTTTCTACTAGAACAATAATTAGTCTAAGAAAAATCTAATCAGCAAGCAGAATTACAAGTAGCCCAACTCCAAAAGGAATTTGAATAGATGAGAATACAACATCAAGTCACCTTAGCAGAAAAGGATTTGTAGATACAAACCATGATAGATAAACTTAGAGACAATCCACA
The DNA here is from genome assembly GCA_000404065.3 of Pinus taeda. NCBI lineage: Eukaryota > Viridiplantae > Streptophyta > Pinopsida > Pinales > Pinaceae > Pinus > Pinus taeda. Next base: position 127,976 of record APFE030671504.1, on the reverse strand, counting down.
AATCGATGAATTCATCAAGGAAGCCCTCAACCTCAATTCCTCACTAATGCAACAAACAGAATTATTTTGCCAGAAAATCTCACAAATAAATCCTTATTGCGAGACCAGTGATAAATTAACAAACCAAGTTATTAATATGAGGCTCGAGTATGACGAAATCCAAAAAAGGTTTTCTGAGTTTATCACCTAGCAAGAATTAGAGGATGGGGGGAAGGCTGACCTGCCAAAGCTAGAAGAGTCTCATAAAGATATTTTGTTCGCGGATTGGGATTCTCGGTCGAAAGAGGCAGAAATGGCAACAACGACAACAACAACAGCATAATAGAATCCATTAACGAAAATCTTCATGGTACCAATCTAGTCAAGGAATGTGTACCATGATTTCTGCCTAATGCCAAACAGCTAGAGCAGCAGTGAAAACAGGCAGTGCAGGAAAAGGAGGAGGCAATCAAACAATTAAACAAGATGAATTGGGAGGCATACTGGTAGTTTTTAGTGAAACCACACAGCCAATGGATGACACTGATATGTTTAACAACATCTACACAAAATATGGTGCTAGCACTAACAGATGCCATATTTGTTGGGTAGTTAAAATTTGCGATCAGCCAACCGCCTTAGCTCAAGCCCATGACTGATATTTGCGAACTTAGAGATCAAGTTCAAAGGAGCTAGTCATTAATTATTTTTCTTTTAATTTTATTTTTGCATATTCTGAGGAAAGTTGTTTGAAACTTGCTCAAATATTTTTGTAATAATCTATTTTAAGACATATAGTTTAGTATTTAAACCCCTCTCATGCATTTAGAGAGCGGTCCAGAAATTTTATCAAAAACACTTATCAAAACATTGCACTTCTGTACTTTTGAGGAGGTTTTGATGAAATGAATGGAACAAGATCTATTTTCTTTTAAATATTTAGCATGCTCTACTAAAATGCACTTGTGTACTCGTAGAATGTGTTGGATTGATTGAAATTGGGTCAATATTGTTGAAGCACATGAGTAGGACTTATCATATATGGTAATTTTATCTTATGATCATGTTTTATTTATGTATCAAGCAATACTTATTCTTTCAATTGTTTTATGTACGAAAATCTGAATTAGAGTTTTAGCATTATTGCACTTCTATATGACGTTATCTCTGATTCTGTTGTGAATACATGAATGATTTTATATGCGATATATTTTTCTCAATCATTTTGTCTAACTATTTATCCAAAATGATTATTGTTAAACGATTAAATTTCTTGTTGCAATTGAATGATCTTTATTACTAATTGATGTAATACATCTTTGTAGATCGCATATCAGATTTGTTTCCTAGGTATACTTATAGTTAAATGATCTCAAATTAGGATATATGCATATGTTTAGAAGTTAGATTAGATTACACTTAGCTTAATCATTTCCCATTACATCATATATCATCCCACCATCACTATCAAATCTTTTCTGAGAAACTGGTCCCCTTATCCCCAGTCAAAGCCACTATACCAAACGGAATAGGAGCTTCTTTCAAGGTCTGGACTGGGTGGTTTTCCCCCATGTTGTCGTATCAATTTTCGTGGCTTCAATATTTTGGTGCTAGAAGGAGGGCCTAACTATGAATGGAAAGAAAATCTAAATCAATAATCCATTCTAAGAGTAAAACTCCCTCACCATCACCTCCAACTTCTCGGTCACATTGTAAATCCCCAAATTCTAGGTGAGAAGTTGTAAATAAATCCTTAGAATCCACTATTGAGAACCCAAAGGAATTAGATCAATATTCTTCTATAGAAACTCCTGAAGTGCAATCTTTAATCCATAAACTACAGGGGATTTCAATATCTCAAGAAGAATATGAGTTATCTCAAGCTTGTGTTTCTTCTCAGTTTCCTTCCTCTCAAAGGCTAACTAGATCACAAAGCGAAAAAATTTGGATCACCCCATTTGCATTCCCTCTACCAAACTGAAGAAAAACTAAGAAAAAGCAGTCTGAATATCATAGTGAGGTTTTCTCATCATCAACTAAAACACCCTCATTCATTCCACTTCATCAAAAAATCAATCATCCACCTCACAACTCTAGATCGTGGTTTACACTAGTACTGGAGCACAAACCTCCTCTAGCCAATCACCTTCAACTACTGGAACATCTTCCTCTACACAAATAACCATTATAGCTCAAAGATCATGGACAAATCTAGGAGTTGTTCAAATGGCAGGACCATTACACCCATTACCGGTGCATCCAATGAAATGGTAGCAAAAATTTAACCCTAATGTTGGTCTCCCTACCAAAGAACACATAAACAATTTTATGTTGTGCATGAATCTAAACACAATGGTAGAAGATGCAATTGTAAGATTATTCCCTTATACTTTACAATGATTGGCAGGATCATGGTATTTTTCATTACCTTATGGTTCCATTAATAGTTGGGATGCCTTTCAGGAACAGTCCTTAACCAAGTTTGGAGATGACCGATCGACAGCTACTCTTCTCAATGATCTCTCTAACTTGAAAGATGAACCTAGAGAACCAATTAAGGACTTCAATTCACATTTTAATAAATTATTAAATAAGATCCCAACAACATCCAAGCCCAACGATGAAGTCCAAAATGAATGGTACATTTCTGCTCTTCCCTCAAACACAACTATTTTTGTCGATAGGGCTGCCAAGCCAACTTTGGCAGAAAACATGAAAGAAGCCATAGTTATAGAAAAATGCATTTTATGTTTAGAGAAAAAGAATGCATTAGAATAATGAAAATCCAAGAAGGTAACTTTTAGGGATGAATCCAAGAAAAAAGCACCTAAAGATCCTTTTTGATCTTGAAGGACCGCAAAAGGTCCTTAAAACCATGTCCAATGAAATGGTTGACATCAAAAAATAGGTAGCTGAGACTTCCTCAAGGAAAGCTTAGAGACCTTAAAGAAGAAATCCTTCCTCTGATCCTAAGCCTCCAACTACCACATCAAATTCTAAATCAGTTGTAGAGAAAGAAGAAATCTCAACAACTAAAGAACAAATTGATGATGAAGAAGTATTCGAATTACAAGGATTGTGGGATTTTATCCTTCCTAATGAAGAAGCACAAGAAGCATTACCTGTCGCGAATAGGAGTAGAATCACTATAGATTTGCCACAAACAAATCCAAAACATAAAGCATCAACTCCAGCTCCCAAAGATAAAGTAATAGGTAATAAATCTTCCCCCAAATCCACTCAAATGACTCCTCCTCAATCAAATTCTTCACCTTTAGCTAAAACCATGCTAGTCTCTAATGAAATGGAATATAACATTGTTGAAGATATGAAAAAGACTAGGGAAAATATTACATTCCTTGAGCTTAGAAAGTTAAAATATCAACAAAAGCTATTTTTCAAAGGACTAAAATCAGTCCCTACTTATCCTCTTCCCACTATTGTAATCTCATAGGCTACTCAAGAAATGGGAAGGCCTCCTACTACCTCATTAGATAAAATCAGTTCAATTGATATCACTCTAATAGGAGGAAGATCTAAATCCCACACATCTCCATTTCTTTTGACTTTTGAAGTTTTCAATAAAAATATACACAATTGTTTTGTTGATTTTGGAGCTTCATCCAACATTCTACCAAGAACAGTTTGTGTGAAATTGAATGTGGAGCCCCAAAAATTTGTTGTTGGCATTGTGCAGTTAGATCGATCTCAAGTCGAAGTTATAGGGTAACTCAATCAAGTCACTATTCGACTCTCATCAAACCCGAAATTATGTCAATTTATTGACATCCTTGTGGCTGATATCCCAGAGTTCTACGACTTAATCCTTAGCATAGATTGGTAAGAAAAGATTCATGGCTATTTGCAACCAACTGGTCCCACATGTGGCTTGCTTATAATGGTAAGTTGAATCAAATAAGGTTTGACATGAGAAACATCAAAATTATATCATCACATAATTAGAAGGAGAAAATGAACCTGTCACGTACAACAATAATATCATTGGAAATTATTCATTTGAATCATTTCTAGGAAATTTTAATGCAAATAATTCACCCTTCTTGGAAAATTTTGTTATATCACAAGTTGAAAATTATTCTCGAACAAATTCTTTTAAATGTAAAAATTTTGTAGATAGACCTGTATTTAAGTCTTTATTTTGGAAATTATATTTTGATGGATCTAGATCTAATGATCGAACTGGAGCAGGATGCATATTAGTGATCCCAGAGGGCGAAAAACTATGTTAGCATGTAGACTCAAATTCGAATGCACAAATAACGCTGCCGAATATGAAGCATTCCTTCAAGGGTTGTATAAAGCTATCGACCTTGATATCAAATATCTTCAAGTGTTTGGAGATTCGAAAGTTGTAATTAAGCAGGTAAGGAATTCTATGCACTGCCTCTCTGGACACTTAAAACATTATCAATCATTAGTCCAGGACCTCACCTCTCATTTTACATCATTTAACATTTCCCCTATCCGAAGAATCCAAAATGAAAGTGTCGATATTTTGGCTAATGTCGCATCCAAGCTCATTCTACCAGGAGATTATAACCCCAATTTCTTTTCTATTGAATTAATTTTCAAGCCTTCTATTCCTGACAATATCACCAATTGATGAGTCTTTAATAATGATCTGGATATCATAAGTTTTCTGACATCTAATGGCTCTTACAATGACCAAATAATAGATGAATATCAACATGACTGCCAACTTAAGCAAGAAATGACTGCAAATTCCATACCTAAATCTGTGGTTAAGCTGGAAGACTTATATGATCTTAAGGACAAGTTCAAGAAGCCCACTAACTCAAAACTTCAAAGTTCAACTTTGAGGTTTGAATTAGTTAATCTTGGAACTGACCTTAAGCCTCAAAATATCAATCTAGGACTTGGTCTTATGCCTGAAAGATTAGCCTTTGTTCATTTGTTAAAGAAATACAACATGGTCTTTGCTTGGAACTATGAAGATCTCAAGAATATGATACTTCCGTCATTCAACATACCATTCCCATGATATTTGATGAAAATCTTGTACAACAAAAGTTGAGAAAATTTCATCCGAATTTAGAAAATCAGATCAAATCTAAAATGAATAAGCTTCTCAAAGCCAAAATAATTTTTCCTGTAAGGCATTCAAGGTGGGTTTCTAACCTTATTCCAGTCAAGAAAAAGAATGGTGATATTCGAATATGTATAGACTTTCGCAATCTCAACAAATATTTTCAGAAGGAAAACTTTCCATTACATCCTATGGAATAGATACTGCAATCAGTTGCAGGCTCAGAATTGATGTCTTTTCTGGATGGATCTTCAGGTTATAATTAGATTCTAGTACACCCATATGACCAGCTAAAGACTACATTTCGAAACCAAATGGGTCACCTATGCCTATCAAAAAATGCCCTTTGGGTTAGTCAATGCTGGTGCAACATTTCAGAGAGACATGGACATAGCTTTCAAAGGCTTGGTGAACAAATCAGTGGTAATTTATTTAGATGACATAACTGTGTATTCAAAAAAGCACAATAATCATTTAAAGGATTTAAAAAAAATCTTGGAGCGTTGTTAGAGGTATGGAATTTCTCTCAATCCTAAGAAATATTTCTTTGCTTAGAGTGAAGGAAATCTCCTTGGATCTATTGTATCCAAAGAAGGAATTCTTATTGATCTCGATAGGATAAGAGAAATTTCTAAAATTGCTTTACCTTATAATAAAAAATCCATGCAATCTTTCCTAGGTCAGATAAATTTTTTCAAAAGATTTGTCCCTGACTTTTCACGAATCATTTTACCCCTCCAATCTATGATTAAGAAAAAATATGTTTATAAATGGGGACATACCGAGCATAAAGTTTTTAATCTGATTAAAGAAGTAATCATAAATGCTCCCTCTTTAGCAACTCCAATTTTTCCTAATCAATTCATTTTATATACCTTTGTTTCTAAGACATCATATGCAGCTATACTGACACAAGTCAATGATGACAAGATCGAAGCATCGATTTCTTTTTTTAGCTCCAACTTGCAGGGGACTGAATTAAACTACTCAAACGTTGAAAAACAAGATTTTTTATGTTTTCAAATCAATAAAGCATTTCAGACCCCTTCTTCTTAATACTCACACTGAGGTAGTAGTCCCATTCCCATCAGTAAGAAATATACTTATGCAAAGAGATGTGGGCGAGAAAATAGAAAATTGGGTAAGAACACTGCAAGAATATGACATTGAGATCAGACCAACTAAAATTGTTAAAGGTCAAGGTTTTTGCAAAATGTTAGCAGGAGCATCCAATTTACTAGCACTACAAGATTCAGGTGATGATATACAAATATTTGAGATAAGCCTCAACGATACTAAATCTAAATATGTTGATATCATCTTTTACTTGAAAAATGGACATGCTCCTATGCAACTTAGTTACAAAATAAAAAGGGCTTTGAGGATAAAAGGTAAGAAATATGAAATCATCAATGATGTGTTATTTAGAAAAAATTATGATTCTGTTTTTCTTAGATGCCTTGAAAAATCTAAGGCAGAAAAGGTTTTGCAGGAACTCCATGATGGACCATCTGGTGGACATTTTGGGGGAGACACAACAACACATAAAATCCTGCATGATGGCTATTGTTGGCCAACCTTATTCAAAGATGCACACGAATATGTAAGGAAATGTAAAATTTTTCAAATAGATGCTAGAAGACAGAGGAAACCCGCATTACCATTGCAGTCGATCAACATTGAACAGTGATTTGAACAATGGGGATTGGACATAATAGGTGAGATCATTCCTCGCTCTTCAAAGCAACAAAGATATATCCTTACAGAAACTAATTACTTCACAAAATGTGTGGAAGCAATTCCACTTAAGGTAGCAATTCTGAAAACATCATTGAATTTGTTGATCAGTTTATTATTACCAGATTTGGCCTACCAACTACCCTCATGTTTGACAATGCATCTTATTTCACAGACAATGCTATGAAATTTTTTTCTCTTAAAATAGGTTTTAAACTTAAATATGTTGCTAGCTATTATCCTCAGGGAAATGGTTTGGTTGAATCTACAAACAAAAATATCATAAGAATCATCAAATGAACCATTGATCAAAGTCAGAAAAACTAGCATAAATCTTTGACATTTTATCTATGGGCCAATCGAATAACATAGAAGGCCTCAATAGGCACTTCTCCTTTTAATTTGGTCTATGGGAAAGAGGTTGTTCTCCCTACAAATGTAGTTATTCCCTCTCTAGCCCTAGTTCAATTTATTGAAGAATCTCCTTCCTCTTCTATGAAATTAAGGCAATCGCAAATTCTCAAGCTCGAAGAATAAAGAGATAAAGCCAAAATCACACATGCACATCATCAACAATTAGTTAAATCTTCATTTGATGAAAATTTTATAAGTCCTAAATCCTTTTAGCTCAAAGACTTTGTATTAAAGTGGGATAAAGCACACGAGGAAAAAGGTAAGCATACCAAATTCCAAATAATGTGGCTCGGCCCATTTCAGATTACAGAGCAAATTGGCCCATCCACCTTTTTACAACAGGATTTATCAGGCAAGAGAGATTCTCTACCTATTAATATGTAGATTTTGAAGAAATGTTTTTCATAGAAGATAACCTCTTCTATCCCTTGTACATTATTGCCTTTTCTTTTTCTAGGAAAATAAAAGTTAAATAGCATTTACTTTTGGCCTTTACATTAAAAATATTTTTTATATTTTAACTTTTTGCTTGTATAAGTAGAGACTGTTGAAAAGATAATTTTCACATTCGAAACATAAGCTAAGTTCTATTACTTTGAAATCTGCTTGTTTTTCACCAAAATTACTTTTCCTTTACAAAACCTCAACTTTATAAGGAAACCTTTGTTCTACCATCGGTCAAGAAAAGTATCTATAACAAAGTAGAGACTCTCTATAGAAAAGTATCCTTAACTCTCTAATTGTCATCAAAAAACTCTTAAGGAGTCAATGATTCTCCCCTTTTGGTAATTGTTTTCTCTTTTTAGAGTGTAATTCTAAAATATACTTAAACTTAAAGGATAAGAAGTCTCATCAAGAGCTGACTTACCATGATCATAGGGAAGTAATAAACTGACATTACCAATACTGCATATCCAAATAGGTAATGAATTGAGATTATTTTAATCAAAAGACAAGGGGTCTCATCACGAGGCATCTTGTTCAGTTGAATTACAACCAGTGAATGGCATTGTCAATTTCGGCCGTCAAACCAAGACAATGACCTTTAAGTAGAAACAATGAAGTTTTTTAACAAAAATAAATTGTTTAGAAAAGAAAGAAAAAGAAGTAGGTATATGAATCTAAATTTATCCTAAAAATTGCACTCTTATCTAGATGGGATAATGAATCATTGATGGTTAAAAGGTAATCTTGTCGAGGCTATAGATGCCTGCTGGCAGCAGATGCTCTACCTATGACAAATGAGTACATCTAAAAGGTAATCTGCGAGAGCCCCCTACTTTCTCTTTAAAACCAAGTAAATACTGATGTATACAAAGGAATTTTCATTTTGAAAAGGATAATCAAATGGGTGATAATTAGGTGGATTTTGTTTTCTTATTAAGAGAAATGTTACTTATCTTACATTTCATGTATTTCCCATTTTCTGAACTATCTTTATTTTGGAAGTTTTAGAAATTTCAAAACACTATCAGAGATAACTAGTTCTTCCAGCGAAACAGCAATTGTTGTGCTACTCAACAACACGCCTCCCCCCCCCCCCCATTTATTATTTTAATGGTTAATATTCTATTAATAAATGTGGACTCTTTATAAAAACCCTCCAAAAAAAGTTTAGCACTTAGGTGCTTTTTTTTAACTTTTAGGAATAAATCAGGATATCGACCAAAACCCTCTAAGACTAGCAATTTCCGCATTTTCGCATACCACTGGACCAAATGCATTGAAGAGTTAATTAAAAAACGAAATCTGCAAATTGCGATAGAATGAATCGTCGCTTTTAACTTAGACATCATTAGACTTTTCATTCAAAATCTAAGATTTAAAGCATTTCCTATAAATAAAGCGCTTATCGCAATCGCATATCGGCGTACACAAGGGACGTAACTCGCAAAACATGTCGTAACATGTGAGATGCGATATTGTGATAGAATGATTCAACCTTATTGCATCGCGTCAATTTTTTTAAAAATCCAATCTTATGAACTGAGTGAGCTTCCGAAATGTGATAAAGCACGACCCGATAAAAGAAAATGTTATAAATTGAAAGTTAAGTCTGCCACGTAGTGAAAATCACTTTATGAAGTAATTACTCCTTCAGGAAAACTACGCTCCAAATGGTAAAGGATACCTCACTTATCTCACATCCCACAAAATTCTAAAGAACTTTGAGAAAGCGCACAATCGAATATGCGATATTGCATCGCAATCGCAAAATTGGCATTCTCACAAATAGAACCCGCCATCTTAAAAGTATTTCCTTCCCATTTGCAATGTGGTAATTTAATGAAAGCAATGATAATGAGCCTTAGTATCTATTTAATGAGTTTAAGGGCATTTATGTTAAAGAACAATTCGACGTGATACGATATATTTTCTTCTGTGTTCTGAATAATGGCTCCTATCTTGTCACCTTTTTGGGATTAACTATATCATTTATTCTCACTATCGTTCTCACTCGTTTTTATTCGATAACTTCTGTTTCGCTCCATTTTAGGAAAACTCCACAAAGCGTGTTCTTGGAAACAATGGTGAAGAAGCAGAAGGGAACTGCATCTGATAAATCAGAAATGGTGTCACTTTTCTCTAATACCACATGCATCAGAGATGGAAGAACTTCGACATAGGAGGCCATGTACAACTTGTTATAAGAAGAGCATCTCAGGCCACTGGTAACAAAGGCCATGATAGATGCTCAAGATTCATCTGATGCCTCCTATTTCAAAACTACATGTTCTTTCCTACACCGCATAGCTTCAAGACCAAAAATAATCCCATACACGGACATAGTCAAATGGGTAATTGACGAGGTAGACATCATAGATAGAACCTTCAAGAATCACAAGCAAGAGATCATGGGGTCTTTCTCAGTGGATAGCCTACGACTAATGTAGCATTTACCAAAGTTGCAAAAGCTCTACAACAAATAATTCCTTGAGCAATTCGCTAAAGAAACTGAGGACATGTCAAACATCACACAGACCTGGAAATCAAGTGAAGGCAAGCTCAAACGGGATAAAACTGGTATGCACTCAACGAAATCCATTTCTCCCCCTCATAGTTTTGCAACAACAATGATATGTAGGTTATTCGGTAGACCCGATAGCATCAAGTCTTCCATGGAATGGCTCCCATCGATAGATGCAGCAGTGAATGCGACAGTAATGAACTCGGCTCAAATTTTATCACATAACTTGGCAAAGGCCATTATAGAATATAGAAGGAAAAGAAGTCCCTCTTTAAGGGTTTTTCCCCTCATTAAGGAAGTACGACCCAAATGGCACTATTAAAGAGTTTACTACTACCATAAAATTAAAACAGTTCACCCACGAAGAGCACATCTTTGATGACCTCTTCCTACAATCAGAAACATTATCACAAGTTTTGCATATGACATCACTAATTTTGACACTAGAAAATGTTAAGGCTTTCCATGTGTATACAAAAAAGAGATTATTAAAGGTCCCATTGGAACTACTGCAGATTGACCCAATAAGGGAGCCAACTCCCAGCGTAAGCTTGGAGGGCAGCTCTAAAGAAAACTCTGAAGAAGAAACTCAAGAGAGATCTATGCATGAGTCAAAGCACTCAAAGAGGCAGTCTCAAAATGGGGGAGGAAACACCAATAAAGAGTCTGAAAAAGACACAACTCAAAGTATAGAGGAGACGGTTGAGCAAGCCAAAGCAACGAAACAAGCAGAAGTTGCTTCTACTTCAACTCAATCAGGTAAAGCTCGAACAAGAATGGGAACATTTCAAAAAAAGTTCCACACATATACAAACCCTGAGCAAACATCTGGAATGAAAACTCCCAAGCAAACCTAGCATAAGTCAAATCCAGAAACAATAGAGGAAAGAGCTACAAGCACTCAGGACATTGAGATCATTCCTACTACTCCTACTTCAAAAATTGTTTTAAGAATTGAAGAAATACCTCCTCTAGATGTATTATATAGCCCTACCCACAAAGATGTAGTCAAGAGACAAAGGAAGAAAAGAAAACTAGGTTTTGTAGCTGTTACAACTCCAGAAAATGAACCAGTGGACATTATATGGAAGACTCACCTATCGACCCATCTGAGAATCTCACAAAGTTGTCACAAATCACAGGAGCCTATGACACAACAACTATTGACAAGGCAACAGAGGTCCAAATGCTGCTCAAGGAAAAGGAACAGAGAATTTTGTTGCTAGAACAAAAATTAGACCAAGAAAAATCTAATCAGTGAGCAAAATTACAAGCAGCCCAGCTCCAAAAGGAATTTGAATAGATGAGAATACAACATCAAGCTAGCTTAGCAGAAAAGGATTTGCAGATACAAGCCATGATAGATAAACTTAGATACAATCTGCAAATTGATGAATTCATCAAGGAAGCCCTGAGCCTCAATTCCTTACTAATGCAGCAAAAGGAAGTATTTTGCTAGAAAATCTTGCAGATAAATCCTTATTGTGAGACCAATGATAAATTAACAAACCAAGTTATTGATATGAGGATCGAGTATGACAAAATCCACAAAAGGGTTTCTGAGTTTATCACCTGGCAAGAATCAGAGGATGGGAGGAAGGTTGACCTGCCAAAGCTGGAAGAGTCTCATAAAGATATTTTGTTCACAGATTGGGATTCTCAATTGAAACAGACAAAAAGGGAAACAATGATAGCAACGACAATAGCAAACAGCATAATAGAAGCCATTAACAAAATATTCATGGCGTCAATCTGGTCAAGGAATGTGTACCATGATTTCTTCCTAATGCCAAACAACTAGAGTAGCAGTGGAAACAGGAAACGTAGGAAAAGAAGGAGGCAATCAAAGAGTTAAACAGGCTGACTTGGGAGGCATACTGGCAGTTTTTAGTGAAACCACACAGCCAATGGATGACTCTAAGATGTTTAACAACATATACACAAAATATGGTTCCAGCACTAACAGATGCCATATTTTCTTAGCAGTTAAAATCTGTGATCAAACAACCGCCTCAACTCAAACCCATGACTGATATTTGTGACCTTAGAGATCAAGTTCAAAGGAGCTAGTCATTAAATTATTTTTCTTTTAGTTTTTTTTGCATATTCTGAGGAAGGTTGTTTGAAACCTCCTTAGCTATTTTTGTAATAATATATTTTAAGACATATAGTTTAAGTATTTAAACCCCTCTCATGCATTTAGAGAGGGGTCTAGAACTTTTATCAAAAACACTTTTCAAAACAACTTTTGTACTTTTGAGGAGGTTTTGATGAAATGAATGGAATAGGATCTATTTTGTTTTAAATATTTAGCATGCTCTACTGAAATGCACTTTTGTACTCTTAGAATGTGTTGGATCGATTGAAATTCGGTCAATATTGTTGAAGCACATGAGTAGGACTTATCATATATCATAATTTTATCGTATGATCATGTTTTATTTATGTATCAAGCAATACTTATTCTTTCAAATGTTTTATGTATGAAACTTCATTAGATTTTTAGCATTATTTCACTTTTGTATGATGTTAGCTCTGATTCCATTGTGAATACATGAACAATTTTATACGCGATATATTTTTCTCAATCATTTTGTCTAACTATTTATCCAAAACGATTATTGTTAGGTAATTTAATTTCTTGTTGCAATTGAATGATCTTTATTACCAATTGTTGTAAGACATCTTTGTAGATCGCATATCATATTTGATTCTCGAGTATACTTATAGTTAAATGATGTTAAATTAGGATATATGCATATGTTTAGAAGTTAGATTAGATTACACTTAGCTTAATCCTTTCCTGTTACATCATATATCATCCCACTATCACTATCAAATATTTTCTGGGAAATTGGTCCCATTATCCCCAGTCAGAGCCACAATACCAAATGGAAAAGGAGTTGCTTTCAAGGTCCAGACCGGGTGGTTTTTCCCCATGTTGTCTTAACGATTTTCGAGGCTTCAACAAGTATATAGGCTAAACTCATAGGATGGTAAGGTTCATATTGAGAGGCCATCACAATGAAGGTTTTGTTGAGGGAGTGCCATGTTCAAGGGAGCAACTGTTGCCAAAAAATTCTTTTCAAGATATTGACATAAAGAAATTGTATTGTCCACTTTCTCCATCTGATTATTTTAATGAGTCCATATGGGTAACCTCAGTGGTCTTTTCATATTTCGAGAATCTGAAAATATCGTAAAGAGTGACTCCAAGGTGGTCCCTTTGTCATAGTTTTTAATCGAGTGCAACAAAGGTTTAATAGTATACCTGAAAAGGTTCCTTTTCGGTAAGTTAGTCTACTGAGTCCGGATAAAGAGATAAACCTATGCTCAATAGACTTGCCTCATTTTGTTATGAGTACGAGGGGACAAAGTAAACTTGATATTCGTCGTGAAATTTTAATGAGTCATGTGACGACAAACTCAATAGATCTTCGTCAATTTTTAATGATTCAAATGAAGAAAACTCAAGGTATGTTTTTCATTTTAATAAGAGAGGAAAAATAGATAAAAGACCTGCTCATTCCTTCTTCGTAGATTTAATGAGCCCAAAGAAGGGAAAAACTTGAGGATTTTTCAATTTAAGAGCGAGAAAGAGTCCCAAAAAAGAAAGCGCTCATACCATCGTCATAGGAGTTTAACGATCTCAATGATGAAAACTTGGGGATTTTTCAGTTTAAGAGCAAGAAAATATCCCATAAAATAAAGTGCTCATAGTGAATCAAACATGGTTATTTCCGCAATTCAACCCTGAAAGTCCTTTGATCAAAGCATGAGTAATATTTAACAATATGTCGACATGGCGCCTGATAAATAGCACAGTAAATGAACTAATTCTACTTAAATGACTTTAATTAAGATAAGGCATACCTCCAGAGTGACTATAAGGAAGTTTTTGAGCCTCCATTTTCACCATTTGCATCATTTGAGTGTTGTGAGAGTGTTCTGGAGTGAAAGAGGAGCAAATATTCTATAGACAATTGCGGGAAATCCAAGCAACCATTCAACTTGTTATTTGTTCCAGGTAGATGGAAAAACCCTTATCCTGCATTCCTTAACGTTTTTTAGCTACATTGGGGGTGGATTTTTGGATTTTGGGAAGCCCTAGAACATAAAATGTGACTAATTTCCCCCTCTAGGTCTAGAGGGGCATTAAACGCTCTTCACGACCTAGAGGAGGCCGTTAGTGCACCCTGCTTGCCATAAGGGGGAGAATTAGTGCATGAGGGCGCATTCCAAAACCCCAGCAAGTGTTTTAGAAAGTATCTTTGCCCCATTTTAACTGATTTTTGGGTTGATTTGTGTAGGTTTTGGTCCATCATCATGAGTTTATGGAGGGAACGAGCTCATGATCGCCAAGAACTACAGATGCAAAATGATCAATTATGTATACTTGCGCTTTGTAGATGTGGCTTAATGAAATATGCAAGGCTTGACCTAATGAAAGGTTAGGAAGAACTCCTACGTTGGATGATTCAACATTGGGATGAACACCAAGGGGTGTTCCGGATCGGGGGTCATGAGCTCTCGATTGATAGAGATGATATCTATTTTTGGACTGGTTTATCATGCAGAGGTGCACGAGAAAACTTGACTGGGGGAAGGGCAGATCCACATTCCACCCTAGATTTGATCCAGGCTTATTGCATACATGAGAGTAGACTAGTGAGCAACAAGTTCCCTATCAAGCGGATTAGATCTAGGTTCATGATGGCCATATTGTGGATGATCGTATGCTTGGCAGGGTCCAAGAGTCTCCATGTTGCGATAAAGGCCCAATTTTTTCTCCCTATTGATTATGTCCAACCTCAAATCTTTAACTGGAGTGAGGCAGACCTTCGTCAGATGAAGGTGGATTTGATGGCATGCAAGACTTGAACCCAACAGAGTTTTGGGTATGGTACTCTCATCATGTCCTTTATACTTGAGAGGGTTCCCATCATGAGACCACGGATCAGTGTGGGTCTGCTTGATCCGAGGGAGCCCAGGCAAGGGCGATGGGAATCTCTCGATCCTCATACTGGAGGGGGACCGATCCAACATTTTTTCGAAGAATATTTCTTCAAGTGGCTCAGCGGTCAAATCTTGATGATCAATGACTATGCTTATGAGGGCATGGACTTCACTGGAGATCATGACTTGATACGTCTACTTGGTACAAATTTGGGGCCTCAAGGTAAGAAGGTTTTTTTAGAGTACTTCAAAGTATTTTTAGCTTTTAAATATTTATGTAATGTTTTTGTTGTTATGGGTGAACAAGTATTGACATGAAGTTTTTTCTAGACACATATGTGGCACCAGTACTACCTGCAGGCATGCCTCACCAAGCGAGGTGAGGGGACTGGCTACTTGGAGTTAACATAGGAGCAGCAACTGTTGAAGATGGGTATGATGCATAGAGTCTCCGCGAGGTTCTGAGGAACCTTGAAGGTCTGAGCATGGGCGCTCCCCCACTTCCCGTGAGGGAGATTCCCGCTCATATGCAGCAACACACCATCAGTGTACCTGAGTGGTTTCTAGTTCCTCTTCAGAGGATAGCTAGAGTTGTATTGACTTTTCATGAGTAGTAGAATCTTTTATCATGCGCAAGGTATAGCCAGCGAGTGTTTATAGTGATGATTAGTAGCCATTTTGTACTTAAAACACCCAAGTTTTGGGAAATTTTCTGATGTAAAAGACTGGATTCAATATTAATATATATTATATATATTATATATATATATATAATATATATATACTATTATATTATATATATATTTCAGAATTTTTATTAGTAAATGTTTTTTAAATGTTTTTGTAAAATTTTAACTGTGTAAATCTTTACTTCCATACATGTATCTATAATAAATGAGACAGATACCAATCTAATACATAGTTTGCCAATGAATCAGTAGTTGCATTAAATTCTCAAGGAATGTGTTCATATGTAATAAACTCAAATTGACGTTCCAAGAGTCGTACCCATAAATAATGACGTAACAAGATTGGATTGTGAATGTGATAACGATTTGTCAATTGAATAATGACAAGCTAAGAGTCTAACCTGACCACCAGATTAGAGATGTCCCAAGATAACACTTCAGTGAGAAGTGAAATTACAAACATATACTCAGCAATATTGTTGGTGGCAGTACCAAGAAAGACTCCCCCGAAACAAAGCAGTTCTGACTCAAGTGTGTAAATGACCCAAGCAGTTGATGTAATGTGTCATGTGTGATGACTAGCACAATTCATGTATCCTACATATGCTAAGGGTAATGAAGACATGTGTACGACGAGAAACATGTATGAGACAAATACTCAAAAATGCCAAAAAATCCAATCGCATCAAAAAGAATAAAAACTTTTAAATACATAGAATTACAAAGTACATGCCTATTGTAGTACTAGGAATAATACTTTTTCAGATAGAGCCCGTCTCACGGCTCCACATGAGGGATCCCTTCATAGTCCTGAAGTTCATATGCCCCTTTTAAGAGGGCCTTAGTGATGACATATGGACCGATCCATAAGGGTTGAAGAGTTCTTGCCCCCAAGAGATCATGTTTTTTATCACAGAGAAAAATAAGATCACCCTCTTGGTAATAATGAGGCTTGAACTTTTTGTCGTACTGGGCTTTGACCTAGAACTTGTGGGCTTCGAGTGCCAATTCGACATCTTGAAAAGTTTCATCCAATTGATTGAGGTATAGAAGGTGCTCTTCTTTGGTAGTGGTGTCAGGCAAGAGTTCAAAAACAATTTTTAGGGATGAATCTGACACTCGATAGGTAGAACCACTTTGAGGCCATAAGATAATTGAAATGGTGTAAAGCCTGTAGAGATTTTGACTGAAGTTTGAGATGCACACAAAGTAGGATATAACATGCAGTGCCAATGGGTTTTGTGATTACCTACTAACCTACGGATCATGGTCTTTAAGATGCCATTAACAGCTTCTACTTGGCAATTAGCTTGGGGTTAGTAGGAGGACGTCCTAGCGAAAATTGAGCAATGATGTTAAGTCAGATATCATGTGATTATGAAAATGAGACCCATGGTCTATAAGGATCGTGCAGGGCACACCGAAATGACAGATAACCTGATTAAACAGGAATAGTGTCACAGTTTCTCCATTAGCCCGGAAAGTGGGAAGGGCTTCGACCCATTTCGTGAAGTAGTCCATAGCTACAATATTGTAGTTGTGTCCAGCAGAGGAAGTGGGGTTGGATGTGGCGAAGTCGATTCCCCATTTTGCAAAGGGGGCGATGGAGATAACCATGTGTAGGAGGGTAGGGGGAGTGCGCATTTTCTTTGTAAATACTTGACAAGGGTGGAATTACTTGATTGCCTTAATACAATATTTGAACAAGGTTGGCTAGTAGTAGCCTGCGTGTAAAAAAAATTGAGCAGTAGACATAACAAAAAGATGAATTCCACATGCTCCAGCATGGCAGTCATTTAAAACATGTTCCACATCTTCTTGAGTGAGGCAACATCGAAGAACTGTATCAATGCCATGACGATATAAAGTATCATACAACACTAAATAGTGTTGAGCTTGGTTGCAGATGTGACAACAATCACCTGACGATAGTTCAGGGTGAAAACATTGTGCTTAGAGGTAGACAATAATGTCACCATACCAAGGGTTAGTAGAGTCAATTAGATAGACAGATTCATCTAGGAGAGGATTGTGAGCTATCTCGTTTGGATTGAAAATGGGAATATCTGACAATAGTTCGACAAAGACTAGGGATTTTTTCACCTTGGCAGTGGCGAAAACCAAATCAAATTGTTGGAGGATAACTATCCATTTGGAATTTTCTCCTCCAATGACTGGATGAGACAAAATGTGTCTCATGGGATTCTCCAAAGCAATGACGATAGTCTATCACAGTAGTATATAATGTCAAAATCAATTGACAGCAAAGACAAATGCCAAGGACAACTTTTCCACATGTGAATATCTAAGTTCGAGCCCAAACAGGTCTTTCGACAAATAATAGATCACATGCTCACTTAGATCATCATGAGTTTGGACCAACACCATTCCGATAGAGGATGGCAAGGCTGCCACATAGAGGAGAAAGTCACGCCCATAGTTGGGAGCACTGAGCAATGGGGCTAATATAAGTGCTTGTTTCAAGGCATCAAATGATCGTTGAGCTTGATCATCCCACATGTAAGGAATACCACCCACTAAGGGTACAGAGCCGCTAGGTAATGGGGAGTAATCTAGGATGCAAAAGAACAATTGGTCCACTGTGACTGTCCTTCCATCCAATGGAAATAGGATGATATGAAAGACAATAGACACAATGGTAGTCATGGCGTAAGTCCAATTGCGGCCCAACAACAGATTATAGTCGAAATTTCTATCCGTGACTTTGATATCCATCGTTACCATTTTTCCACTCAAAGTGATGGGGTAGCTGGCAAGGTAACCTTTTGGGATGAAAGTGTGGCCATCGAAAGCTTCAAGGGAATTTGACATTGGTGAGAGGGTTGGAGAACCCAAGGCGAGCCAACATGAAACCGACATGACGTGGGTTGAAGCACCTTCGTCAATGACAGTTCTATGTACCCCTCGCCCTTTCAAAAATATTTTCACCTGAAATGCAAGCTAGTGCGAAAGCAGAGGTCGACATTTGTCCATGTCAAAAATTACAAGCATTAAATCCTTAAGGTCGACACCACCAATTACCAAAAGCATAGCTTTCCTTTGTGATGGACAAGTTTGCAATACTTCAAGCACCGACATATCTGACAGTGCTTGCACCAAATCTTCTACAATATTGTAGTTCTGGGCAGCATGTGCATATGTATTATGTGTTGTGCGATGAAGTGCCCCTTTTGGGGGCGAATCACAAGATCAACCACTGACCTTTTGATATGAAGATCGTTAGGCAGCGGTGGGTTTTGACTCGAGGAGGCTTCCTCAACATTAGTGACTAGAGCTCCATAAGTTTTGGATTTGGTTTGAAGATCGACCGTTTCAAAGGTGTAAACGATAGATGGTCCTTCACTAGCTGAAGGATGATGGTGAACCATTGTTTCTCCCTTACAGGGGTTGAGGTTGGTTTGCAATAAGATGTTGTTGCTGCTAAGTAGGGAAAGGGGTATTTAGGACTGTTGGAGTCCAGCCAGTGTCCTTTTGAGCAAGGAAACCTGTGCATTCATGGATACGCGGACAACAATGTGTCATATCCTCTTCTGAACAAATTTTACAAGGGAACTTGACAACTTTTTCCTTTCCACTATCAGGAGGTGCATCAACTTTCTATTTTGGGTTGGACTACTTGGCTAACTTCTCTTCAGAAGGAGCGGTATTTTTCTTGTTCTTCTTGTTCTTACCACCAGGTTTTTGTGTAGATTGCACAAATTTTATCGGGGTAGTAGGAAGAGCATTTGATTGGGTAGCAGAGTCAACTGACAGCTAGGAAATGTGACCGCTAAGTTGTTTTAAAGCAGCCCCAGAGGTAGCATCGATAATACCATCAGCGTGCGCACCGGGTTGCTGAGTAGTGGGAGCATTGGAGTTTCTAGGGGGCATTGGGAATGATGTCATATAATATGTCAGAATGTGAATAAATCAAATCTAAGTATTGGGCATGACGCAGAGATTGGTCTTCCGTGATAGCACCACCTAAGGAAACATCCTTAGCGATTTGAGGGAGAAGAGATTTGCAGAACTAATCCGCTAATATATAATCTCGGAGGGGAGCTTTGACTAGCCTTCACCTACATCTCCATTCATGGATATGATTGGAGATGTGGGTGGCGGTGTCTTTACGTAAAGTGGTAAGGAGTCTTGTCATAGTTTCATAGTGGATGGGTAGCTGAAAGTGCTTTAAAAATTCCATCGCTAAAGTGCCAAAGGTATTGATTGATGTGTGTGGTACCTCAATGTACCACTTAGCTGCATTACTAGTAAGGGTGTGGGGAAAGATCCGAAGCCAGATACTATCATCCACCATGGAGTTATAAACACACCATAAGTGATAGGTGGTGATGTGCGTACCCAGATCCTCCCCTTGTTTCTGTTCGAACTTCAGGATGCTTGTGGGAATTTTGTGCAGGATTGGAGGCCAAAGTAAGTTGTGATAGATGGGGTCATTGGTGAGTTTGTACAGATCAGGGATGTCAAGTGTTGCCAAAAAAGGCAAGGTGTTTGATGCCCCTGAATCAAACCAAGGTGATGACAAATGACCAACATTATACACAGGATGCGTGGAATAATAATTTCCATGGGGAACAATCATATATTGTAGTTATCCATAGTGGGTGTTAGGCTGGGGGATATAAGTGCCCCTAGGATAAGGAGTGCCCCCTTGACTCATTTGAGGTTGAGAGTGGGGTGCCCATATGGATTGAATGAGACCTTGTTTAGGGATCTCGCTAGCCACGTAATTAATCATAGGCCCTTGATTGACATAAGGAGGGTTCATGTCAATCAATGACTCTCCTTGTTGTCATGTAAATGGAGGGGGGGAAATAATGTTCCCAGCTGGTATATGCATATTGGGAATGGTGCCCCCAGGCATTTAAACCTGGGGGTTGGAAATAGACAATGGATTCTAACAAAAAGGGTTGTTGAAGGGACCCACAATAACCACGTTATATGGAGTGCTATAAGGAGAACTATATGGAGCGCTTGTTGATGGTCCAGGGTTCCACTCGTGTTGGGTGTCACTATAGTGCTCGGACCTGGCATAGTTGGGATACCAGGGTTTGCCATCTGAGGTGTGGTACTGAATGTCGACTAGGGAAGTGGAGGTGGACCAAAAATGTCCACAAAAGCCCACGACCCATTAGTCGTCAATGGGATGGTAGGAATAGGTTCAACAGAAGACATAAGATGTACAGGTGCAACTGGAATCAATAGCAGTCCCAACGAATTCGTGATCAGAGGATTATAAGGAGGAATGAAACCTTCAGTAAAGAAATATTACGATAAAATTGAGTCGTGGGATGTCCAAACTGATTCGGTGTGAGATCTTGGAGACCAATTGCCCGAAGATGGGTATCTCGCTCACCGAGTCTCGGCGAATCCTCCACAGTTAGTAGAGGAAGACCTTGTAGATGTCTAAATTGACGACAAGGGTCGTATGTCGCCATGATGACCGATAAAATTTATTAATAGATTTTACAATGATATTTATTAAAGTCTCGGTGATAACAAACTGGCACCTAAAAAATAAAAAATACTCTAAAGAAATCAATCAACAAGTAGAGGGTATGACCATGGCTAATAACCACCATTTGTTGGAGATGAAACCCAATGTCACAATGGATAAAAGAGAGAGTTTTCCAAATGTACAGTTACGATCACTCTTGAGCTTCACCAGAACCTTGGATTAAGGGGCCAACTACTCTCATGAAGATGAGCACCCTCCCAAAAACCGAAGAGAGAGTAGGTTCGTCTGTTTTAAGTACCAGGGTAACCCAACCCAGTCACCTTGTGTTCGTCCCTAAAAAATATGGCCACTATGGTTACCTCAAATCATAGACACTACCGGGGCCGACATGGTCGTAGACAGTATGATGTGTGGGCAGGCCACCTGAGTCCCCAACTCAGCTCTAATACCCCCGAAGGGATCCCCAATAAACAGAATACCCAAAGGAGATGTAAGCGAAGGCGGGCTACCTTCGTTTATAGTCCGATGTTGTCTCACATTTAGCTCTGCTTTGACTGGAGTGGTCCCGGATAGTATGAGTGCAAAAGTATTTCTCTTGTTAATGACACTAGTTTCGGTGTATGATCTTAGGTAGTTAACTCACAATTTCCTAACCCAAGATCCTAGCCTAAACTAATATGTGTTTACTCAAAAAATACTTGTTGATTGATTTTATTATGATGTAAATTTTAAATGTACTTTGTTAAAGTATTCGGTGGGGGTGTTGACGTATGAAGTTATGTGGGACTCTAACTCAAATCATGTAGAAACAATTCTTTTGGATTTCACTTTCAATGAATAAGTTTCTTCTACAAGGAAGGAGTCATTTATACATCAATATATATTGTGCATCTAGTGTATTAAAACATAAGAAAAACTGACAGAAATACAATTCTCTCTAACAACTTTTAAAACCAAATAAACGCGGATATAACCAAGCAGAAAAACTGTAAAAAGTTTTGTATTTTCCTTTTTATGAAAAACTTTAAGCAGTAAAGTTATTTCCCTAAAGGAAAATTTTGTTCAAGAGACAGATATCAATCAAACATACACAGTTGCACAGTTGCAGATCCCTGATTAGTTTACAAGCAACTTTCCCAACCCATAAGGTCACAGAACTGTCTTCTTATCAAGAAATGGCTGGCTAATGCACTGTGACATAGGACACAGAGAGTTAGTGACTGCACTAACACTATGTTTGCAAGGCCACGGTGCTTTATTAAGCAATTTTTACACTAGTAGGGTGTGTTAGTGATGAATAGGCTTGAAAAAAAAGTTATGGGGATCAGATCTAAGGTTGACCACTCAGAGAAGGGTGATGTATAGTCCTGAGTGGTCTGAAAGGTGAAAAAGAAGCACAGGAAGGCATGGAAGAAAGAGAGATGTGGGAACTTTCTTGGAGAAAACCGGGAACTAAGTGTAGTCCCCAGCGAAGTTTCCAATTCTACTATAGGGATTAATGCATGAGTGTTTGGTGATGGCCTCAAGGATCTTCCCGGGATCCTTGGCAGATAATCAGATTAGCTGCAGCTGGCCCAGAGATACATGCACATATCTGTATTAGTGAAATGATAATCAAAGTAAGAAGAAGGATTGTTACCTCAGGTCTTTGTGTGGTGTTGTTGGAGAACACAAAGTAGCGAAGTAGAAAACCCCTCAGCTAGCTCCAAGATCAATACCTGCACATAAACAAGATGAGGCGAAATATCATAGCATATGACTTCAACAATCAATACAATAATATATAGGGATATCTAATTGCATACATCTAAGCCACTCATAATCATTAGCATTGCATAAACATGTAAATAAATCAACGATTACAACCATCAGTTGCATCAGTCTTCCCTCACTCCTCCAACCCCCCCCCCC
>APFE030671504.1:84320-99719 GCA_000404065.3 Pinus taeda | reverse complement strand
GGAGGACCAATGGTGATATGACCGGTGAATGGAATAACCCAACCCGACTCAATCATGGTGATGGAGTGAAAGTGTCATGTTCAGGAGCGACCTGCTAACAATGAAGTTCTTCAAGTTTTCTTCCCTTTTTCCCCAGTCATTGTTGACTAGTACCAATTTATTTTTGTCAAGCTTAAGGAGGATAACATATGCTTGTTCTATAATTTTCCCTTCGGGCAAACCTGTCGCTATGTTTTAGCGAGCTTAGCGACAATGAAACTCGTTCTTGTATGGGTGGACACGTTTGCCACAATTTTTTTAATGAGTTTAATGACAAGGATAACTCGGTCCTTTCCATGTTTAGAGAGTTTGAAAAGGGACGAAAAGAAAACTCCAGTGGTCCTTTTTCGTAGCATAATCCCTTAAGTTCGAAAAAGTTTAAAATAATACGAAAGGGATGACTTTTCGATCGCTTTAGCAAGCTGAAAAGACAAGCGCTCGATCTTTTGTTTGATAATCCCTTAGGTCCCAAAAGATTAAAATGTACAAGAGGGATGCCGCTTCCCCTTACTTTAACAAGCTAGAAAGGCCAATAGCTCGACAATATTTTCATATTTTACGAGTCTAAAAAGAGCTTAAAAGAGACTCATTTTTGAGGAACAAGTGGTGTTTTCGGGTAGCAACTAGCTCCAGGTAAGTTTGGAACTTCTCAAGACATGGCAGTGTGAAGAGGGTGGCTAAAAGAATCACTAGTCGCAGCTGTTCCTCAAAAGGGTAAACAATCAAGTGGAAGCATATGATCGGCCAGAAGAATGAAGGTGATTGAAGAACACAACCAAGACTCAAAAGGCTGATAGCATGGAAATCACAGAGGTCGTTTACTAAAGGTGGATTTATTTTTTAATAAGCTTGAATCGAGAGAAACTATGCTCAGTGGCAAGTTTATTTTCTAACGAGCTTGAACCTTGTGGAAACATTGCTTGTGCCAGTCATTTTAAAGATGTCTCTCATTGGTAGGTTCATTTTTTTAGCAATCTTGCACCATGCGAAACTTTTCTCATTACCTTTTTATGTAGGCTAGAAATGACCAAACTATAAAGCTAACTACACTAAAAGCTAAGGAACTACTGAGGTTAGGTAGGGTGGTTTGTCCTCAGTCGAGGCAAAACCCTTCCTTTGGTCCGTCTGGTGTGCAAAAGTTTCTAGACCAACTGCCCGACCTAATAAGTTAACACTAAAAAGCTAAAAATGCTAAAAAGCTAAAAAATGAAATTGGTCGTCTTTTGCTTGCATAAAAGGTTTGCATGCCCCCGGGCATGGAGAAAAGGAGAGTTCTTAGGCAACCATATGGAAATCCCTGCAGTTAAGTAGGATTGTTTCTGTCAGCGGTTAGACAAAAAAAACTTCCTTGGCTCTGCCCATCAAAATAGACAAAGGTGAATGGTGTGAGCTTCCAATCACATAACCTACGAGGAAATAACTGTTTCAAACCGATCCCATAACCCACAAGGAAATGGTGTTTCAAACCAATCATATGCCTACAAGGAAATCTATCTATTCCGTTGGGTTTGTCTGCTGAAACAAACTAGGGTGCATGCCCCCTAAGCTTAGTTACATTCATCGGACTACTCACCACAATCAAGTGGATGGAATGAAGGTTGAAGATACATTCTTGACGCAAAGAGACCACTCAGGGATAATGTTTAACTTGTAGCTGTGTTCGAATCGGGAAATGAAAGTTGGTCGACAAGTTGTACCACTTTGCCTTCATGCGGAAAACACATCACTTGAAAGAGTGTAGAAATAATAGCTTCCATGCTATATATGTAGTCACATCCAAGAAGTAGATTGTAATCTAGTGGTCCTTGGACTACCATCACGTTCAAGTGATCGGTTTTCTTTTTCAAAGTTATCGGCAACTTTAGAAGGATCCTTAATGGTTGACTGGTTCCTTTGTTAAAGCCTGAAAAATTTTGTGTTTCAGGTAGAAGCGATGGTGAACCAAGTGCTTTCCAAGTAGTTGAGGAAAGGATACCCACTGAATCCCCTTCATCTATGATAGTGCCAGACACGATCATTTTGTACATTTGTACTATGATCTGGAATGGTACATTAGATGGAAGACAGGGTCTTGCTAGTTGATTCCAATTGAAGGAAACGACTAGATTGCTCAGAGGAGGTACCAGATAAATGGCTGGATGAACCTCCTGAACTAGGGAACTTTCCTCCTGTTGTAAAGGAATGGGTGGATTGCCCCCAAGTTCGTCAGACTCTATATTAACAAAAAGAATTTGAACGGTGTCATTCTTATTCTCTTTGGAAATTGTATCATCTGAAGGTGGACCTTTTGAAGGCAAGACTGGGTCGATTGCCATTTCGACCTGTTGACTTTGGTCTAGTATGGAATCAGAAGGTTTATTTTCAATGATAAGAATTTCGACTGATGATTGAGTTATGTTAGTCAGATTTTCAACTAGCGATGGACTTGGTAAGAGTTTCTTGTATCCAAGTGGAAGTCGCTACAGTGAAGCAGGACGATTATGCAAGATTCTCTTAGCCTCATCTAGAAAAGGACATTGACGAAGATGATGGTATTCTTCGCATTATTGACATGGAGTTTTGACCTTTCCTTTCTGTCCAGGAAATTCATTTTCACTAGTTGATGGTGTGTTGTCAACATGATCGACAGAGGTTGATGACACCGAATGGTGCGAACAGGGAGACCATTCTCTCAAGATCCACGGAATGCAAGGAAAATCTATATGAAAATGGTTTCCTTTGCAAATTAGACAAGGATATTTAGGAGATTTAATGTGTGTATTTTCACCAAGTGATTCATTGCTACCCCCTTGCTTAACTGAGTTCTTCTTCTTCTTCTCCTTCCCTTTCTTCTTCTTCTCAACCACTTGGTTACTAGCATCACTATTTTCACCAAGTGAAGAGGAAGAAGGGGAGGGAGAAACAAACGAATTAGAAGGTGAAGGGTCACTTTCGGTATCAATTGGTTGTTGATTCGATTGCTGAGGAATTACGGTGTTTTGAACGACAGAGGTTGAGAATAGCAATACTAGCAGGCCAATTGTGATTCCCGGAAGGGACAATGTAGCCATATATGGAGCATCAATATCTCCCCAAGAAGAGAAAGGACTAGGATTCCCTCCAAGAGGGATCCCTTAATTGATGGACTCCATTATCTCAACCTAAGATCAATGAGGGAATATTTATTCCAAATTAAATAAATTTTATGATGCTTTGACACAACTTTTCTTTTTCAATTTTTAAGAGTCGAGAGAAAGCTAAATATGACTCTACTCACCTTCGATTTTTAATGAGCCTGAAGTGACAAGTGATCAGATGGACCTTTTCTTTTAAGGAGTCGAAAAGGAATGAAAGTGACTACTCTAGAAATCTAGACAGAGGGATTACCAAACCAATCGCAAAACTGCAATATACAACTTGGTGGTAAGTTAAAGAGAAATTACCAAGGACTTTACGTACGGCAGTCAATCTTCCCAAATGTTGTGTTCAGTGCACTGCAATCAATAGGGTGACAGACACGGCTTCCTATGGATAAAGGATATCAACCTATTGTGGTCTCTCAATATATACTCGATGGTACGGGGAGCACAAGTCCATACTAGCACTTGTCGTATCAAAGAGGTGGAATCACCCAACCTTCAATGAAAATGATATTTACTAGGTTTTACGATGTTGGAACGTGTCTCTAGCCTAGACTTCTAGATGTGTTGCGTTAGGTTCCAAGCGTTTTTATGTTCATTGAGATTTATTTTAGAGTTGATCTTGTTTAGAAGTTTGTCTTTCAAGGTTCACCATATGATGTGGATATAAAATTCCTAAATATGCAATCTAAAATGATAAACAGTCGTTTATTTTCTTTTAGAAATGAAAATCCTAGCTACTAAGGAAAGAAGATTAAGATTCTTTCAACAAAGAGCAAAGAGCACACACTAAATTCACTTTTCCTAAATCATCTTTCGCACATAGTCTAAATGCAAATGCAAATGCATGTATTTTTTTTTCGTTTACTTAATGTGAGAATGCCAAAAATGAAAATTAAGTATAGATCTAAACTCTTTTCTTCAAAGCGACATTTCAACAATTTCTTTTCAAAATGAAAGGAAGACTAAAACGACATTTTCGATTTCGAATGGAAAACTGCTTTCGACACTTCAAATATTGACAATTCAAATCAAATACAATGACAAAAGTACAATCGACTATCTAGATGAGGAAGACTTTACGACACTCTTCTTCTTGACCCAAAATGATAGTTATGACACTTTTCAATCAAAAAACAATAGTTCGATTAAGCTACTTTTGACAAAGAAGGACTGTAAATGATGAAAAATACATAGAAAACATTTACAAATCCTAATCAATGGAGGCTGAATAATGTAAAGGAAGGAGGCTTCAGCAATTATATATTGATCATAAGCAGCAAAACTACTGAATAGAGCTGAAAACAAGGAGGAAAAACCAAATTCCAAAGAGAGAAATAGTATCACTCAGTCATCGCACCTGTCCTTTAGGAAAATAGGGATGCATCTCACCTGCAACACATGGGAGGTGTGATGCATACAGGCTGCCAGGTACAGACAATGTGATGGGCCAGGGAGCGAAACTGAGTTGGGTTTTTTGCTCAAAATTTGTAGCTAAGTTCAGTTATTTCAGCTCAGCTATGATGAACAGTAAAAAAAAAGTGCAGGGGTATGATCTTAGGAGGTTATTGAGCTGCCACGAGGGAATTTAGGATGCTTGTAAGTCAGATGCTCAGTTCATAAACCAACCCAGAGATTGACTGAAGCAGCATTCATCTACATTGCAATTACATAGCAAGAGCAGTTTGAAGGCTAGCTGGCTAACTTCAGGCTCTCTCTATAGTTTATAAAGCAAACAATAATAACAAACTAACTAACTAATCGCTCCTCAGTGGAGTCACCATTTTGTTTCCAGGAAAACTAGTGTCTTTTTGATTTGCTAGTCCCACTAAGATGGGTAGCTATCTTAGAAACAAACAATCAAAGCAAATTGTTATTTCCTTTATGTACGAGAGATAAGAGAGAAGCAAAGGGGACCAACCTGGATCTTCTGCTTGGCTCCTTGCTTGTTTCCTTTCTCCCTTGATAGAGCTTGCCACTCCTCTCCTACTTGTCCCACTTTAGAGAATACCTGTAGAGGAAAAGCAATGAAACACCATTAAAGCATCTCGATCTATAATACCATAAGCAATGCAAAATCAGAAATACATTGACCATACAATTGCATTCATGAATAACAAGATTCACAAATACACGATTATATGGACGAAAACTCAAATAAATTTATTAATAGTAGAAGAGAGGATTACAACCCAGCTGTCTAATCCAGCATCATCCTCCTAGCATCAAAGCCCTCTTCACCTCATGAAAAGAAAGATCACCCAACAATACAATGTCTCTTCTCAAAGAGAAACCAACAACACTTCCTTACAAATTACAAAATTACAGCCTCTAGATCTCTCTGATGAGGGATCCATTTATAGATGTCTTGTAAGGGAGTGAGTCAGCTCTAGGTTTTTGATTAGTGTCATTCCACTGATAGTTCTTGGTTCCATTTGGAGATTTCTTTGATCTCTTACTCATCCCTGGGCGAATTCAGAGAAGCAAGTGTCATATGAGAAGTTTCTAGAAGATCCCCTGGGCATCCACTTAGCAAATTGTCTCTACCATTTGTCCATTCTCGCTTATCACACCCTATAGAAGGCCTTTTCAATATGCATCACACTTCCCGTGTATAGCAGGTGAGATGCATCACACCCTGACCATGGAGTAATCAGTATGGTCTAGTTTTGGCCAGTTTCGAGTGGTTTTTCAGGTGGAACTTTTGGGGAATGATGCAATCAGTTGACCATGATCCTTTAGGGTATTAAACAACACTTTTAGGGGTAAAATAGCCCTTGGTTTATCAACATATATGATTGGGGTTGAAGTTCCCAAATATGTCTATAACAGTTACCTATTATAAGTGGCTATTCATAGCCACTCTCCACTGAGGCCCAAACATATGCACCAAGGGACATTAGATATGTCCACAATATTACTTTCTAAAAGGTATAAGTAGAACCATTAAAAAAGGAGCTTTATTTGTTGAACATCCATCCTTACCATTTCTATGAGTTATATCTTCCATCTAGTTGTTAGGTTGTTGCAAATGGAACTTGCGCTAATACCAATTGTTGAAAACTAGACAATTACTAAGAGGGGGAGTGAATCAATAATTTCTTGATTTTCAACATATACAATGGAAAGATACATAACCATAGGATGTTGAATGGGATCTATCAACCATTTTGTAGCAATTCTCACATGTATAACATTGAGGACAATAATACTTTTGAACGGGGAGGGCATGTTAGGTTCCTAATCCCTTAAGTAGATGGATTACCATGTATTTCTATGTATGAATGTAGCGACTAGTAAATAAGGTCCATGTAATCGTGTTAACACTATTATTGTAAGAAGAATTATGAGAAGGTTCTACCTACTAGAAAGTTCACTATCTAGAATTCTTATAGAGGATATTAAGTACTATATAAATATTTATAAGCAATTTAAAATATGTATTGGAAATCATTTGTACTTTGAGCTCTATCCTATTGGAGGTTTCCCCCTTCAAGAGGCAAGAGAACATTTCTTCCATATCATTAAAGGTATAATATTATGGTTCACATGGTATATTGTGTTTTTTGTAATTCTATTTTTTTCTAGAATATAGTTCACTAATATCTATAATCTCTGCTTTGTATATTTATATTTGGCGCATCACAACGTGTTTCACCCTAGGGAGCACTAGTACTAGTACTATGTATTGATTTAATTAAACAATTGAACAAGGTAAATGCAATGAATAAATGCCCTCTACGTGAAATTTATGATTTGTATGATCAACTTAGAGGAGAAAAAATCTTCTCATAGATACTTCTAAGGTCAAGTTACCATTAGGAGAGAATAAAGGATGAAAATACCACATTCAAAATTAAGCATGGAGAGTATGAGTTTATATTGGCATAATTTGGATTTAAAAAATGCATCAGCTACCTTCATGGGATTAATTAATGGTATATTTAGAAATCACCTAGATAATTTTTTCATTGTATTCATAGATGACACTCTCATTTATTTGAAGTCAAAGGAACAACATGAACAACACTGGAGGATAGTATTATAGGTGCTAATAAAGCATCAATGGTATACATTAAATTAAGTGGGTGTTATTTTTATCAAATAAAATCCATTACTTGGTACATATAATTTCAGAGGAAGGGATAATAATGGATCCAAGAAAAATTGAATCTATCAAAGGATGGCCAAGACCTAAAGACACAACAAAGGTAATGTCATTCTTGGGGCTTGTTGGATATTATAGGATATTTATAGAAGTTTTCTACAAGATTTATGATCTCATCACTTCTTTACAAAAGAAATAGATTAAAATTTTAATGGACACCAAATCATGAACTTTCAACTATTGAAGAAATCATTCATTGGTGCACCCATTTTGAATATGGTTGACCTAAATGAACGTTTTGTGGCATGTACAAAGCATGCAAAAAGAGATTTGGTGGAGTCATTACTCAAAAGGGACATTTGATTTGTTATTAGTCTAGAAAGCTTAAGATGCATGAGAAGAATTATGCCACGCATAACTTGGAGTTTGATGTCATAGTACATGCAGTGAAAATGTGGAGGCACTACTTAATGGGGAACACATTTAAGTTGAGGGTAAATCATAGTGGTTTGAAATATTTGTTTGAAAAGCAAACTTTATATCTCAAGTAAATAAGATGGTTGGAATTTCTGAATGAGTATGAATTTCATATTAAACATATCAAAATAAAATAAAATAAGGTCACTGATTCACTTAGTAGAAAGGTACACACAATGCGTGTTACAACCAAAACATATTTGATGAACAAAATTCTAGAATAGATTATTTCATATGAGCATTACTTAGAGGAAGGGTTACAACATGATATGGGAAGAGGTGACCATAGATTATATCACTAAATTCTTTGAGACGACAAGGAAACAAGATTCAATAATAGTAGGTGTGGATAAATTAACAAAATTTTCTCACTTTATTCTAGTTAAAGTGAGTCATGAGATAGTTAATATTGTAGTAATTTATTTGAAAGAGTTTGCCAGGTCACATGGAACACCTAAAGTAATTGTCTCGAATAGAGATCCAAAGTTTACTTCAAACTTTTGGAAGGTATTAGTCAAAGGATTTGGCACCAATATGAATTTTAAAATAACCTATCATCTACAACTAAATGGTAAAATAGAAAAAGTCAATCGAATGATTGAAGATATGTTAACAATGTAATGAATAAATCATCCAAGTGAGAGGACCACCTGCATTTGGTTGAATTTACATATGCTATTGGGTATCAAGCTACATCAAAAATAATTCCATTTGAAGCTTTGTATGGTAGAAAATGCAATACTCTAGTGAGTTGAGACTTTCCGACAGACATAGTAGTACTTGGGCAAGAGTTGCTCAAATAAATGGAAGAATGAATGGTTAATACTAGGAATAATTTGAGGTAGCATAGAACAAATAAAAGTTAAGCAAATCAAGGCACGATACAGAAGATAATTTAATGTTGGGGAGCTTGTATCCTTGAAAGTGAATCTAAACAAGAGTTTTGTGAAGTTGGGAAGCTACACCAAGCTAACAACAAGACTTGTGGTTCATTTGAGATATCTGATACAATAAGACCAATTGCATATATGCTTGCACTTCCTACTTCCTTGAAAGTGCATAAAGTATTTCATGTATATGTATTGAAAAAGTATGTGCATTATCCTAACCATGTCATTGATTGGACTTTCATTAATATGGAACATGAAGCAAACTTCCATGTACAATTAGTGCATATACTAGAAAAGAATGTCACAAATATCCACAATAGAGCCATAAGAGAGGTAAAGGTCTAGTGGACCTGGTACAACATTGAAGAAGTGACATGGGAGTTGGAAGATGACATGTGAGAGGAATATCCACATTTGTTTTGAGATTTTTGATGTAAAAACTATTATATAAGTGCATGGTGATGTGCGCCAATAATGATCCAAAATTTAGGGGGTGAGAAATGTAACACCCTTTTTTATTCTCGGATTTTCAATGTATAATTGTATATATAATGAATGGCTAACAAAATGATGTAAACTGCAAATATTGCACTAATAATAAAAATACACCACTAGCTACATATATAAGGACAAGAACACGAGGAGCTATGATTTCACAAGATGAATTAAAAGGGGTCTAAAGAAAAATATTAATATTTTCTCATAAGCCTAAGCACCTTTATCATATCATCCCCAGTTATATTAATCATGAGATTAATTTCCAAGTGATGCTTGTGGAGCTTCTAAGGAAGACAAGTGGCAAGTTGTAAACATGTAAATATAATGTTTGCATTTTGGTTGATATGGGGGTTTTTTCCTATTAATTCTTCCCTGAGGTGACTAAGAGAGATTATCATATCATGGTTGTAAGAGAGTGAATATGGAAATTGTGGGAATTATTCCCATGTGAAAAAGGAAGTATTTCCACTACGAAAACTTGACTACATATGAGAAATTCCTAGAATCCCAAACAGAGATATTTCCCAACTAACTTGTGTTAGAGATTTTGAGGGAAGTGGAATAACATGAGGAACTACATGGTAAGGAAGAAGATCCCATTCCTTTGGTTGTGAAAATTGAAGTGAAAGAGACTTGGTGGATTGGAATTATCATTGGAGTTAACATATTTTGGTTTGTTGAGAAATTGGGCTATGTGAGAGGCCCAGAGCGAAAGATGTGACAAATTCATCCTTAGTCTTGTCTCATCGGTGGCCTTGTTGCAGAGATAATACATGAGTATAGAGCCCATTGTTGGGAGTCGTAGAAAATCCTAGCAAAGTATTTACCATGAGAGATATTTAAAAAATATTTACTGTGAGAGATAAACTAACCAACAACAATAAAACATTACACAATGCTTAAAATATTTTCCATAGAAAAACCCCAACTCCGTGGAAAAAACCAACCCAGTGAAATTTCATTAGCCTTGGCCAAAACCTTGGCCAACCCAGCCAAGTGAGCCTTCACCGCTCACATCCCTAACCTATATTACAATGAATTCTTCCTAGTCTTTTATAGGCTCCATTACATGGAATACCATGGGCATAAATTCATGGGTACACTATACCACGTGTCCAAAACCACCACTTTTTAACCTAGTCAAATTTGACTATATCCTTGAGTCAATTTTACCTAACACCCCCCCCAAACTTGACTTGGTGTTCCTTGACTAAATCCAACCAAACCTGCTAAGTGAGGCAACCCCGCTCACTTTAGCCCTTACCCCATCAAATTTTATACTGGGTATATGTTAACCTAACATCCCCCTTATCACGTAGGTCTAACCCAAACTTTACCAGTGATTACCCAGGGGTACATATGCCTTACCCAGTCTTACAACTATATGCCCATTTACATGCACAAAATTTGAATTCATTATAATATTATTTTTTTGGTTACTCTCATGCATTTCTGCATCTCTCACCCAATGCTCTCATCTCTCTTAGTCCTTGGTTTTAAGAGAGACCTATGTGCAACACACACAAACATAAAACTGCACATTCCTTGACATGAGTATTGCATTGTGAACAAACTTTATTGGAGTGCTTGCACCAAAGCACTCACTTCTGCATACAAACATCAACCTATCCATGTATTAGTAAACCCAATTCCCCAATGAATGACTAGATCAACAACATTTCCACACTTCTAATTCTTTTTCTTTGTGAAATCATGCCTTGTTCTTATTTTGTCGATCATACAATGTTCCACTTTACATAGGATTACATGGCTCAGATCGAAATTTGTCATAAGGTTCAAACCTCGGTATTCTATGGTACCCATATCATAATTTGTTGCTACTTCATCCTCAAGGAACCCATTAACTCTTCCTTGGAGAGATATGTCATTTCCTCCATTGTATTGATTTGAAAAATCGAGAACAATATCTTGTCCCCAATATTTTAAAGCAGTGAGATTGCACATATGCATTACATCTTCCTCATCCGACCAATTCTTCACCCAATTCTTAGTAGGCTTGCTTAGCTTCTATGGAACCTTTCATCTGACCGGCATGGCATATCCACACCATCATTACCCGAAACCCTACCATTTGCAGTCGTCCTCATAAGCTCTTCACAACCTTTTTGTGGGCCACATCCAGTGCCCCCTGAGACATCACCACGCCTCGTATGGTCTTATTCCCACTAATACACAACTCATGGGCTAATAAAAACCCCGAACATGCCTTCATCACGTCAACATATTCACATTTTACAACATCGTCCTCTTTCATAGAAACATCATACTCTTATCAATATGTGGGAAGAGTTAATAAACAACACCACGAATCGTGATGGATCTAAAAATGGCGAGGCAACCCTTTATGGCAGTGACAACCCCTCAATATATTCCATGAATATGCCATTATAGCACTAGCACCGAATCTCATTTCTAGAGATAAGGGATCAATCATTAGTTCACACTAAGAGCACGAGTATTCGGGATCCATTAATGCAAAAGAAAAAAATTAAAAAAATACCAAGACTGAGGGTATCACTACAATGACCCATGTTGGCCCTATGATGTCACACTTAGTGTCTCAAGACTTAAAACTACCACTATCTACAAGCTTTTTCTTATAACACTAGTTTCATAGTGATTTTTCCAACAACATATGGCCCTCCGGGCCGCACCATGGCATGATCAATGGCATACTACAATGATCTCACTTCTCGTACTTTGTATTTACACCAAATTTCATAGCTTCAACCTTTGATCCATTATCAAACCACTCTTGCAAAAGACTCCATGTTAACCTTGGCTATAGAGGTGTCTCTCTAAAGCCAAAACTATAGAAAGTCATGTAGATTCACAAGCTCATGCAATTTACTAAAGCACAAGACAAGAATCTACTTCTACTTTCAACCAGCAGAAGGCAATTGATCAATGAAAACAATAAGAACAAGAAGAATACAAATCAATGGCACAAAACACAAGATGTATATGGGGAAATCTGCTACTCAAAACCCCGCTATCTGTATTTCATATATCATAAATATGAGTGAAGATACAATGCTTGTTCTCACTAGAACAATTCCGCACAAGTATGCTCGACTCTCTCAGCACACAAGCTAGCTCAAGCCAAATCCTTAGTTTATTCAATAGCTCTCCAAGCCCCTAATCTCTTGCATAATTGCTAGGTTGAATAGCCCGTATTTAAAGGAATTCATACTTCCAAAACTGTGCAATCCAAACATAGGATCAATCTCTAATGCATTCATGATATTTAAACTCCAGTAAATAATACCATTGATAGTACATTGTCTCTGCACTCTAGTCTCAACTAGGAATTTCTCAAAATCGACATGCATGAGTTTATCATGAGGGAATATTCAATTAATTGGAGTAGCACTAGTGGATGCATTAGTGCACCAACTGACTATTAGTACTCTGGTAGTTCCAAAAATAATTTAGAACTAGTTTAACTGAACTTAACTTAGTAAACTGAGTGATCTAATTTCCAACTCAATTTAAACTCATACTGGACCCCTAAAACTTAGGGAGAACATATACATGACTACATAAAGACTTCCAAATCAAAATTCCTAAGCTAATTAAGTTAATTAAAATTAGTTAACTATTTACAAGTTGCTATGAGAATAGAATTTGATTTTAATTCTCAATTTAATTCAAGGACAAATTAAACTGGAATTTCTTGTTGCCATTTCTCAACACTCCCTCTCAACAAGAAAGGGATTATCATCTAACCCGATCCTATCTCTGTGAAAATCGAATTTACATATTGACAATGCCTTTGTCAAAATATCAACATCTTTCTCCTCCGTGGGAATGTAATCTAACAACATAATCTGCCTCAATACACAATCTCTTAGATGATGATATCAAATATCAATATGCTTGGACCGATCATGAAAAACTGGATTTTCAGAGAGTTTGATACAACTCTAATTATTGCAATAAATCATATTTGGATTTGTCTAATGACCAAACAAACCAACCAGGATCTTCCTCATCCAGATGGCCTCACAAGTTGCCTAACTCACAGCCATGTACTCTTCCTTTGCCAAACTGAGTGCAACCAATCTATGTTTCCTGTTGTACCAAGAAACTTTCGCTGACCCAATACTGAAGATCCCTCCTAATGTGCTCTTCTGTTCGGATGGACTCCCTGCTCAATCTACATCAATGAAGCCTTGAAGCTTCACTTCCTCTGTCTGTTTGTACCATAATCCATACTAAGAAGTGCCCCTGAGGTATCTCAACACATGCTTTGTCGCCTTCTAATACAACTTGGTAGGCCGAACCATCACTTGAATAAGTTGGTTAAATGCATAGCACATATCCATTCATGTGTTCACCAAGTACATGAATGAACCCACAAGCTGCCTATAAACAGTAGCTTCAACTACTTCTCCCGAAGTAGCATCCTCCTTCCTTTGGTTGCCTTCTAAAGGAATCTCCATGGGCTTGTTTCTCTCCATGCGAAATCTCCTGAGTATCTCATTGGCATACTTGCCCTGAGACACAAACAACTCCCCATCTCTCTGCCATACCTCCATGCCAATGAAGTAATGTATGAGCCCCATGTCCTTCATCTCAAACTCTCTTGCAAGGTCCTCCTTGCAAGACTTGATCAACTAATCATCACATGTCAGTATGAGATCATCAATATAAAGTAAAATGATCAACAATTTACCTTTCACTACAATGTGGTACAAGTTCGCATCCGCTTCACTCTTCGTGAACCCCAACCCAGTGAAGTAGCTATGTATCCTGGTCTACCAAGCACGGGGTGCTTGCTTCAGCCCATACAATGCTCTCTTGAGCCGGAACACATGCAACTCATGGTCAAAGGTCTCAAAACCTTCAGGCTACTTTATGTTCACCTCTTCCTCAATCATGCCATTAAGGAAGGTTGTCTTCACATCCATCTAATGTATCTTCCAACCCATATGTTCTGATAGTGCCAATATATATATGATCGACAAGTACCTTGCAACAGGAGAAAAGGTCTCATCGTATTCAATCCCTTCTACCTGTGAAAAGACACGGGCTACAAATCTAGCCTTATGCTTCTCCACACTACTATCTGCAGCTTGTTTTACCTTGTAAAGCCAATTGTAGCTCACCACTGACTTGTCCTCCAGTCTCGAGACCACATCCAAAACACTGTTACAAAGTATGGAGTCATACTCCTCCACCATGGCATCAACCCAAACTAGATGCTTCACTGCTTCCTTAAAGGAAGATGGATCTATCACAACACATTCACTCATAAGATCCATGTATCCAATGTACCTCTCAAGTGACGTCCTTTGCCTATGCTGAGAAGCAAGTGCTCCCACATTCTCCCGTGCATCATCCAAAAACTTATTAGCTTATCTGGTGCACTTACTTCCCTCTCTGGAAGACTCTGCTTGAGTGGATGTCTCCACTCTTGGATCCTCTGCATGTGGCTACTCCAAATCAATTTGAGGCTCCTCAACCTTAGGAGCTAAAATCTCCTCATTTGCATGTAGCTCAAGCTCCTCTCAAGGGAAACTCTCATGGCCTTCTCCTCATTGAATCTGGCATCCCTGTGAACCACTGTCATCCTGTTGGTCGACAAGTACACCTGATAGTTGTGAGTTGTATCAGTGTACCCCACAAATATCCCTAACTATGTTGTCGGCTCAAGCTTCTTCCATGTATCTTTGGTCACATGGAAATATACCGATGACCCAAAAATCCTGAATTGACCAACATCTTGCCTCTTACCAGAATAAGCCTCCTTTGGTGTCTTCATCTCAAGTATCTGATGTGGGCTACGGTTCTTAACATAAACCATTGTGTTGCATGCCTCAACCCATAACTGTAGTGGTAGGCCCTAATCATGCAACATCGCCCTCGTTGCCCCTACTATGCTTCTATTCTTCCTCTTGGCCAACCCATTCTACTGAGGTTTATGGGGTGTTGTCAACTCTCGTTTAATCCCTTGCATTACACAGCAGTTCTTAAACTCATTTGAGACATACTCACCACCATTTCACTCCGTAGAGATTTAACATTCTTGTTGAACTCTTTCTCCACCAATGCTTTAAACTCACAAAACTTTATGAAAGTTTGATCATTTTTCTATAGGAAAAATATCCAATATTTACGAGAATAGTCATCAACAAATATAACATAATACCTGTGTTTGGTCGTGGATGTTGTTGAGAATGGTCCACATAAATCTGAATGGACTTGCTCTAGAATAACCTCTACTCAACTATCTCTTTCTTGA
>APFE030671504.1:50518-77729 GCA_000404065.3 Pinus taeda | reverse complement strand
TGTTGCGGGTACCTTGCCATTAAACTTCCTCATATCGATTTTTGGAATATTGTGGGTCTTCGATCCCACATTAGATTCTATGATATCACGATTAACATTTCTTTTGTTCGCATCATGAGTTTCCTTTACTACCTTTTCACCATTAGTAAGTATTTCTTGTAGAGAATTTGTCTAGTCTGTATTCAAATCTACCATGCCTGTCTTCAAATTTGTGTTCAAATCTATCTTCAAATTGTCCATCTTAGCTTCCATGCCATTCATCTTAGCTTTCACACCATTTATCTTAGCTTCTGTTAACTTTTGTGAGAGTGACATTTGCTGCACTTGTTCTTGTAATTTTGATATATCATGTAGCATTTCTTCCTCTTCTTCATGAGTCACGCTAGAGCTTTCAGGTTCCTTACTAGGTGTTTGAATTTTCTTTCCTCGGGGTATCAGTTATCGATAATAATGCTCTACTAGCGCTTTGAATTCCTTCAAAATAAATTTTCAAACCAATCTTAAGCAAAAATTTAAAAGAATCTACACCTTTTTTTTCACTTTGTAGGAGCTCGATATTGCCTCTAATGTATCTATGTACTTTCAGAACATCCAGTTCTGAAATTGCAACCTGCGGTAGCCCTCTGTGTCCTCTTTCCAATGCCACCAGTCTGATCCAAATTGGATTCTCCAAGGAAGGGTTATGCGAAATCTCCCACAGTGACCTGATTATAGACTAGTTCAATAGAATGAACATGTACGATGTGCCACGAGTCATTGTTTCAACCTTTGGCTCTAAAAAATATATACAAGAAACTACAGTCCGTCCTCTTTTTGTACCTTCTTACGCAATTTCAATCTAATGCTCAGAGAAAGGTTATGACAATTTTCCCCAGGTCACCTGTTTGGAATGTAATTTAGGAGTCTGCAAAAAGACCAACTTCCTCAGATCATATCTTGGCAAATATAGCACAAAAAGATCTGAAATTCGGACTCGAGATTCAGCGCCATGTCTTCTCAAATGGGTTTTTTTTAGCTTCTAAAATGTCGTAGAAAAAGAGTTATAGCGAAAATGCCACGATGACCTGTTTGGAGCAGCGAAACCCTAGAATCCAAAGCTCTGATACCAAATGTTATGAAACCAGCTCAAGAAAAAGATAGAAAAGAAAGATCAACACCTTAAAATTCAGCCTCTTCGAGGGGGAAACCTCCTTTATGTTACATAAATGAACAATTCTTGGATGATTCAAATGACAAAACCTCCTTTCTATATATAGGAGTCTAAGGAGTCACAATATAACCCGGCTGACCTAACAATAATAATATAAAGCTACAAAAATAACAATAGAGGGATTCTATGGGGCAGAGTAATAAAAATATGGGGACAATAGGGGCACAACAATATTAATAAGGGATACAACTACAATAGTAATGGGGTAATCACTACTATTCTAGGGACCTATCAGTAGCTCTCCAAGCCCATAATCTCTTGCATAATTCCTAAGATGAATAGCCCATATTTAAAGGGAATTCATGCTTCCAAAACTGCGCAATCCATGCATAGGATCAATCTCTGACGCATGCATGGTATTTACACTCCAGTAAGTAATACCATTGATAGTACACTATCCCTGCACTCTAGTCTCAACCAAATCTTTCTTAGAATTGACATGCATTAGTTTCTCATGAGGGAATTTTCAGATAACTGGAGTAGCACTAGCGGATGCATTAGTGCACCAATTGATTGTTAGTCCTCTATTAGTTCCAAAAAAAATTAGAACTAATTCAACTGAACTTAACTCAGTACTCTAAGTGATCTAATTTCCAACTCAATTTAAACTCATACTAGACCCCTAAACCTTAGGGGGAACATATACATGATTACAAAAAGATCTCCAACTTGAAATTCCTAAGCTAATTAAGTTAATTAAACTTAATTAACTATTTACAAGTTGCTATGAGAATAGAATTCAATTTTAATTCTCAATTTAATTCAAGGATAAATTAAACTGGAATTTTTTGTTGCCATTTCTCAAAAAAAACTTGCACCTAATCCACCTTCGGTTGTGATACCACATGTAGAAAAACCCTAGAAAAGTATTTACCATGAGAGTTAATTAAAAAAGATTTATTGTGAGAGATAAATTAACTAGCAACAATAAAACATTATACAATGCACAAAATATTTGCTCTGGAAAAACCCTAACTCTGGGGAAAAACACAACCCAATGAAATTTCATTAGCCTTGGCCAAAAACCTGGCCAACCCCGCCAAGTGAGCCTTCACCACTCACATCCTAGGGCTATATTACAACAAAGTCTTCCTAGCCTTTTATAGGATCCATTACATGCAATATCATGGGAGGAAATCCATGGGTAAAGTATACCACGTGCCCAAAACCACCACAATTTAACCTATTCAACTTTGACTCTATCCCTGAGTCAATTTTAACCTAACAATGGTGTCCTTGGTTTGTAGTTAGTCGGTGTCTTATTTCCATAAATATACATGTTATGTTTTATTTTTGTTTATGATGAAATTAATAATGTTTATGTTCTTATTTAGAGGTTATTTTATTTACATAATAATTCTTTTTTTTTCCAAATAAAAAATATTTGTATTAATATTTCAAGATGAAATCAAATACACAGAAGTTTACCTCTAGGCCTTGAAACCAAACTATAAGAAACTACTACTAGTAGCAACCTTGCCTTACATTTCATCTTTGAATGGCCCTTTTGAGTGACTAAACATTTTAACAAAATGACTAAGACAAGGAAACACATTAATAGTTTAATTTACATAATAAATATACACCTATACTAATGAATATTTAATTATAGTTTCCTAAGTCTACTTATTATGTTTTGTCAATTCATAAGTGCGTGGCAGGGAAAGAAAAATATTGGTATCATAGTACATAAGTGAAAAAATTATGAAATTTAGAGGCACCTATATCCTCAATGGTTGACAAAGGATATTAGGTACATTATGTGTTTGATGCTTCTTTAAAACTTTATTTCATGGAGGCGGATTACTAAGAATGAGAGGAGTACCCAACCCTTCATGAGACCCTCACCTTTATTTGTGCTAGTCATGGGGGAAGGGCTTACAAATTCCATCTCTATTTCTCTTACAATGAAAAGGATCCTTGGTGTCTCTGTGATTCCCTACACAATCCATTAAATAGGTATGGGAACACATAAACACATAATAACTAATACTCTCTAGAAATTCCTTTGTC
Organism: Pinus taeda; assembly: GCA_000404065.3. Taxonomy (NCBI): domain Eukaryota; kingdom Viridiplantae; phylum Streptophyta; class Pinopsida; order Pinales; family Pinaceae; genus Pinus; species Pinus taeda. The sequence goes on along the minus strand of APFE030671504.1, from coordinate 74,506 downwards.
AATAGTCCTATTCAGTTTGCTACCAAGAATTTGTCCAATGATTCATTAAACCCCTTTTTCATAGAGGTTGGGCACCCATAATAGCATGGGTACCTACCTCTTCATGAGAATCTCACCTCTATTTGCATTAGTGGTGACAAAACCCCTATTTTGGGTACCAACTATGGGGAGATTTATCAACTCTATTGAAGTCCATAAAGGGGAAGATATCACATAAGCCATTAAATAGGTCTAGGAACACATCATAGCTAATATTCTAGAAATCCCTTTGATTAATAATCCTATTGAGGGTGTTACCAAGAATTTTTCCAATGATTCATTAAACCCCTATTTTCTTGGAGGTCAATCACCCATAATAGCATGGGTACCTAGCTCTTCATGAGAATCTACCTCAATTTGCATTAGTGGTGACAAACCCTTCATTTTGGGTACCAACTATGGGGATATTTATCAACTTTGGTGAAGTCTATTGAGGGGAAGGCATCACCTTATTGCCTATATATTTTGATTCCATCAAAGCTATCAAACAATAGTTGTAACTCAAAGTGGGGAACCATGTTGTTCAACAACTACGTTTCTATTATGCGAATAAGCCACTAGATGACCTTTTTTTGCTTTATGAACATGGAATTTGTAAAATGTAATGCTCTTCTTAGTCTTGCACTTTTTGGAGGTGTGTGGGGTAAAGGTACACCCTTTTCCTCAAAGCCCCACTCATAAGAAGCACACCATAGTAAATCCTCAATAGTTATTTCAACCCATCCACCTAATGTTAATATTGTGGAGAAATCTAATAAAGTTCTAACATTGAAAATATCAATGTTAATCATATGTCAATTCAATGGATTTTATCTTCTTTCATCTAATTTGTTTTAATGGATTCATTCAACATAGCCCATATATATATTATATATTATATATATATATATATATATATTATATATATATATATATATATAAGTGTTTATTTCACAAACCTTAATAATTATAAAAAGAAGCATTCAATGAGGGAACTTGGTTATGGGGCAGATTGAGCCTCTTGTTACTCAATGATTCCCATACTTCAACCTTATCATCATGAATGTTACCATGATTCTTATTTAGGTTTATCCCCTTAAACTATGTATACATTTGCAATATTCAACAATGTTCAAATCTATTGAGACTACAATCAGAATTTAAATTCAAATGACTCTCCTTACAAATGGATAAAATTATTTTAAGCTTGACATTCATTAGAATTACCTAATAAGAAAAATTTACAACTCAAAAGATTCATAATTTATACCTGAGAATATAACTTTCCAATACCATAATTGTTAACAAACATAACATCATTTTAGGCTTTTTCCATTAGGTGTGAGCTTATGGAAAAAGAGGCAAAGGGAGGCAAAATGTAAAGAATTGATCAATTATATTCAAATTATGTAGATAATTAATTTATTGAAAATAATTTAACATCATTTTGAGTGGGTTTAATGATTGAGCCTAGAGGGAGAGGTGCTCTCCAACCCAATATGAAAGAGATGTTGTAATGTATTGTTATGTTATTGTTATGTTTTATTATCTAAACATTTTGACTTGGCCAAATTACACAAAAAAAATGAGGTAAAATAGTCAATTTACCATTGACATTTTTTTTAGCTCTGAGCTTTGACAACCCATGGCTTTGTCAAGATATTCTTCCATAATGTAGCCCATTTAAAGGCATAAAATTCCGATTAATTTTTCTTTTTTCCAAAGAGGCCACCTTCCAATTATTTAAAAATTGTGGCAGGTTGTTGAGCTAATGTCTATTGTCAGTAAAAATTTAAATTCTCAAAACTTATGGTTATCAATTTTTTTTATGGGGAATTGCATAAATAATTGATGGAGTAGTTGACAATAGTATGGAATGCACATGAAATATTAAGGTGATGATTCAAGCCTTTGAAGCATCCCATGGTATAATTTCTCTGAGCTCCTTTTGATTTAAAGATATCAGTGATTCAAAAAATAACTATAAGTTATTACTTCCTTTCTAAGCAAACACTTGTAATGAATATGTTGATCAGTGAAAAGGAGTTTGATATCATAATTTTGTATTTTCAAGGTTGGGTTGTACTTGTTTTAGTGGGTGTTCCTCATTCAGAGGCAATGTTTGTAACAAATTGTATGAATTTTTTGAACGAGAGAACGTTGAAAGGAACCTTCTTTGGATACTATAAACCTCTTTCAGATGTTCCAAGCATTGTAGAGTTGTACTTGAATAAGGTAAGACTTCAGTTATTATTTAATGATGCATTCATTTGTCTTGTCAAATTCCATTGCTAGAAATTCCTCTACCAAATAGTGATAATAGATAGACATTTGTTGGTTTGACAACACTAGTCTTTTTTTTCTAGATGCAATTTAGGTTTTTAATAGATCCTTGCTTGACTTTTGGGTTGAACTCAATTGGAAGTAATTAATTTCTTAATTAATCATTCATTGTTTCTTTGTAGACGCTTGAACTGGATATATTTACAACCCATCACGTTTCTTTTGTGGATATCAACAATGCCTTTGATTATAGGATTAAAGGAGAGGATCTGAGAATTGTGATTAAAGTGATTGAGTAAATGAAGAATGCATTTGATTACATGATTAAAGGGAGGTTATGAGTATTGTGATTAAAGTTAAGGAGGAAGTAAAATGGATTTTGTGTATAGGATAAGTGAGTTGTCAAGGTATTAATGGTTATCTACGAGATACATTTTTATTCTCATAAATAAGCATCTTCAAGCGTTTAAGATCAATAGTTTAAATTTTCAATGGCAGATCTTGGTGGAATATCCTCCTGTGTATCATTTATTTTTGGAAAATATATAAATTATGGGTTTTAGTTGAATATCCTAAATCTTTATATTTTTTAAGAAAGATTTTATTTTTCTCTTTAAAATTTTATTTTATTTTATTTGTTACACTAAATATATGCCTAATGGATTTCATGATTATGTACTTTTTTAAATTATAGATATATATTTTAATAGAATTATATTTAAGCATATCTATACTTACAATTATAATATTTTCGAAGGTTTTTTAAATGAAAAGCATGAATTTTGGTGGAATATAATATTCATTTTTTTGAATGATTTTAAATGTAAAGGAATTTAAAAATAAATATAAATGATAGATTTTTGGTGAAATAACTTAGATACCAATTTTTATTAGGTTTTATTTTTCTTATATAATTTAATTTAAATATGAAGTATGGATTTTGGTGAAATATCCTAGTATCAATCTTTATAAATATATTATTTTCAAGTGGGTAAATAAAAACAATTAAGGGATGACAATTTAAAGATGGTTAAGTATTGAGATAATTTAAAATGATAATGCTTTAGTCTAGATCATGAATAAATTAGAAAGGGACAGATTTGAAAAGTTTGAATAATTATTTTTTTAAATGAATTAAAATGATAAATTTTTAGATTAGGCAATAGTGAGACAAGTGAAATACTTTCATTGTAAATTTGGGGTGATAGTGAGATTGAGTACGAAAGTATCTATTGGAGTATTTTCATTATAAATTTGGTGGACGAGAACACCATCAAATTGATTATGAGAACATCTAAAAATGAGAGAATGTCAGTATGTTGATATTCCATAATAAATTTCAAACTCAATACAAAGTTTAATTTTATAAAATGGTTGAGTCGAGAGGCTCATTCTACAACTCAATATGATGTGTAACGATGTCCATCTGTAATCAAAGTTGAAATTTTGGTCATGTGGGCCAATACATATACATATACATATACATTTACATTTACATTTACACACACACACACACACATATATACACAAAACATTTAAATAATGCCGGACTCAAAAAAATTGCACATGAAGAAATTGGATCCCTCTCGGCTCATGTTAGATCCGTATTTAAGATCAATCTATGCTGGTTGGTAAGTGTTGATAGACATTAAAGCACTTACCTCATAATTTCCACATTACCAAGATTTTAAAAAGTCATAAAATCAACTAAAATTCAGAGTTAAGGCTTTTGTGAGTAGAGCAATTTTGATATGGTATTTATAGATCCATCACATTAAAAAAAATAGTCTATGTTTTGAGCCAGCAAGTGTGGCTCATCATCAAGATGTTGATAAGAACTTTGATCATGCTTTGAAAGATAAATAGGTGAGAGATGCAAGGTCAAGAAAAATAATAATAAAATAATAATAATAAGATTAATTAATTAAAACATTCATATTAATTAATTAAAAATATAAAAATTAAATAATCAAATATATAAAGATATAAGTATAATAATATTAGGATATAAATAGAATAAAAATTATAAATGAAAAAATATAATAATAATAATATCCTTAATATAGAAGAAAAACTTCCCATCATAGAACCTTGCGAGAGAAGGCGAATACGATGGCAACGTAGAGGGTTTTTGCAGGTGTTTCTCACACAATTTGCTAGTCCAGTGCTGAGGGAAACAACGGAGAACTCAGCCTCAATTCCACATGCCTTCACAGCATTCCTATAGTTACTAATTGGGACTCAACCAGACTGACCCCTGTGCATCCTTACCATGAATCAGAGATTTATGCTTTTGCATGGTCTAAGCTTGGATTCGGGTTGATCCTCTCCTCCATGAAGCACATCATCATTGCCAGACTTGTCAAAGATCCAACATAATCGGTCATCCAAAAGATTGATCAGATAACTCTCCGACCAAATCCAAAGGTCAGTTCATGTCTACGCGTTGTTCTACTCCGGACTATAACCCAAAAATGTCGAAAATGGTATGTAAGGGAAGCACTATCAAGAGAGCTTGGAAAACACATATCCATTCGCCATCTCTAACATTTTACAAAGATCTTGGTTCCTCTGTGGAGCTTTGGCACTTGTAGTGGACATAACCAGAGTATGCCCCAATGAAAAGCTTTCATGGCCCAAATCTGGCGAATCAAGGAATAGATAGGGTACCACTTTGCCCAATCTATCAGATCCAGAACTATTGGCAACAGATCAATCCCTTTCTCGAACAGATCCACTCACTACTGATCTGGATCTGATTCAAATATTCATCAAAACACTGTAAGGAAGGAATGGGAGGCAAATTCAAGACTTAAAGTTAGAAATCCAGACTCACCTAGGTATACCAGCATGCATGCAAAACTTGATTTACTCAGGATAAAGTTTACATGATAATTGCACACTGCAGGATTAGGTATTGTCTCATATTCGACCATCATCCTCAATCTGAGATTGTGAGGTGGATGCTCTGGAACCAACTCAAAGGGCACAGGATCTTTTAAAGATGAAATCAAAGGGAAGGATAAATCCCAAACCAAACTAGCAACACCTCCATCACTACCTGAGCCCTATATCATGGAACAAAAATCTTAGATTCTAACCTTAACAATCTCACTACCTAAGGTAAATGAGCTATATTCATATTTTTATACCAAAGCAGTCATATGTAGATTTAATGGAGTTTGGCCTAAATCATACGCTCTACACCAATGGATATTTCTACATGGACACCAAATTGTCAAATTCATTTATGCTCCAAGGGCTTTTTATTGTCAGATTCAACACAGTTAAATATAAGGAATATGTCCTCAATGAGGGACCATGGTTCTGGGGAAATGTAGGACTCTTCATGATCCCTTGAGTCCCAGGTTTTTATGGCACTACTATGGTGGTATCTAAAATACCTGTTTGGGTCAAGTTACACAACCTCCCACTACACTTCTGGCATCGTAAAGTTTTAGAAGGAATAGGGAACTCCCTGGGTAAATTCCTCAAGATTGATGCAAATAGACTTACAAGAGGCATATTTAATTTCGCCAGAATATGCATCGAATTAGATCTTAGCCAAGGTCTACCAGATTGTATTATACTAATCCACAATAATATACAGTGGACTCAACCATTAGATTACGAAAATATGGCTTTTCGATGTCGTGGATGTCTACAAACAGGTCACCTTCACAGTGCTTTCCCACAAGCTAAAAAATACCCCAAAAGGAATAAGAAACAATTCAAAAGGCCAAAAGGTTGGCAATGCACAGAGTCCCTGGAAGAAGAAGAAGATGAAGAAGAGACAATAGAAAATAATGTAGAAAAGGATGTACAGAACATTCATAACAACTCACAAAAGAATGAGATAGATCACACCTCTACCTACATTTTGAGGCCCAACAACCCTTCGCAACAACATGAGACACACACATCAGGAATGGAAGTAAGTGGCAGCATATGAACTCATGGATCTGAGGGATCTGATCATGACAAATAATTTCCAAAAAATTCAAAAGTGAATCAAATGTCCATTGTAACATCCACTCCCAACACTAGTGGTTGGCGAAAATTGGAAAAGAAGAAAGGTAGAAAAAATAGGTTAGCTGTATTTTTTAGTTTTTTTATGGATTCTATGAAAAAATGATCAGATAATATGCATATGCTCTTCAGCATCTACAGCATGTAATTTTTCTCATTATGAATAAAATTACGATTTTTCCAGGGGCAAAAAAAATATCCTTAATATAAGGAAGTAAAAAATTATAAAAGAAAAAATTATGACTCAATACAAAAAATTACACATACACACACGTATCAAACAATATTGATAAAAGGATATAATGATACCAATAATGTAAGGATAAACTTATAAAATCAAGGAAAGATATCAATATCTAAAGAGTAAAGAAGTCTTCATATTAATTTATCAAGGTTAAATTGAGAGAATATAATAGCATTATATCTATAGGATAAAAAAATGTAAGGAGGAAGGAAAATCTAGGGGATCTAGAGAGGGGGGGAAAAAGAAGAGAAACAAATTGATCTAAAGAGAGAGAAAAGGGAAGGTTAGCAATAAGGAAAAGGAAAAGGTTTTTCTTTAGGAGGAAGCAAAACTTGAAGCGAGGGTGGGAATCCAATTCCTCCTAATATTCCATCTGTCATCTTTTTTCAGCTTGGCCACTTGATTTTCAATCTCAGTGGATTCTCTAAACTTCCTATGATGATAGTATCTGATTTTGGCCAAGATCTTATAGTATTCAATACAAATGTAGTGTTTGGTTTTCCCACCATGTTTAGCTAGAATTAAGGAACGAGACCGACTATGCTTAATGTCAACTATATGTCCCTTAATACTCTAATTAATAGAACCACATGTATCACCACGATAGGGAGTCCTACCTGAGACGAGCTAACAACTAGAAGATGTAAATATTGTACATTAATAATAAAAATACATCACTAGCTACATATAAAGAAGGACAATGTATTTCGAGTTTTTTCTACAGGGTATCAAAGGTATTGAAAACTACATAGAAACAACATTCTTGATCATCTCTCAAAGAAATTTCGAATAGTAGATTTGTGGTGCTGGTATTTATTTAATGTAGGAACAATGTCTTTATATGGATTGAGGCTTGAGTATGCATTGGAGGTAACTTCAAATTTCATAGCTTGGAAAGACATAATGGAAGTTGTGTTGGATGACAATGGAGTATTGGAGAACACACAAATTGATATTCCTAAATCAACAACATCAGATGCACACCAACTGGCTCAGTGGAATAAATACACAACAAAAGTCTGGAGGATTTTCCTAGAGGGATTCAGTGATCATGTGGTTTCAAATTTGCATGGTAAGCATACTGCTTGTGCAATGTGGAAAACCCTCACAGATTTATTCAAAATCATTAAGTGATGTCAGTAAATTGGCATTAAAAGATAAGCTTAGGAACATTCGAAGTAGAAAAATGAAACCAATGTTTAGTACCTATCCAGATTCACTCATGTCAAAGATGAATTTGGAAGAGCAAGAGAGACTGTGACACCATTTGAGCTTGTGAGCTTAGCACTCCTTGGTGTTTCGAAGTACTGGAAAAACTATCAGGATTTAGTTAATGGAAGAGACAAGCTCCCAAATTTGGAGAGACTTTGGTCTTACTTGGTGCGTGAGGAGATTAGTAGAAACACTAGAGATGGAGTCTCATACAGATCTGATGAGGAAGAATATTGTGCTCTAGTTGTAAAAGGAAAGAAGGCCCAAGGTGAGGCATAATCTAGTTAGAACCATGGCAAGAAGAAAGACCTAGGTAAAATTAAATGCTTTCATCGTCATGAGTATGGACATTATGCAACCAAGTGTCCGCATAAGAAATCCATCAAGGAGCCTACGGCATCAGTAGGATGACATGCTCTCACATTATAATTTGAGTTGGATTTCACCCTCATTTCTTGCGTGGAAAACATAGTAAGAGGGAGTGGGTGGTACCTAGAATCTAGTATTTCACATCATATGACAGGAGATAAGGAGTTCTTCAGCAACTTAGAGAAGAAGTGTCTATAATTACCCATAGAACTTAAAGATGATGGAAGGCATAATACCAAAGGGATTGACACTGTCACCTTTAAGAGGGAGTTATGCTCCCATCTTCACCTAAATAATGTAATGTATGTGCCTCGCCTGAAGAAAAATCTAGTTTATGTAGCTATACTTGAGGTTAGAGGATATGTTGTGGTGTTTAGTAAGGGGAAATATTATTTGAAGAATGTTGCTCCTAGACACGTAAAAAAAATTGGTGTTCGAGTTAAAAATGTCTACAAGTTAGCGGTAGATTTCATCATGCATGCAGCTATACCTCCAGGAGTGAGGTGGAGCAATGTAGAGCCTTAGTCCCAAAGTTACAAAGGTTTGGGTAGGTTCCATAGGAGAGCAGTAAAAATTGCAATATACTCTTCTCATGGATCATTACCCTTATGACAATGGCCCATCATATTCAATAGCACAAGGATCAGTGTCATTTGATGCAGTTAGATCTTGAGCGACAGTTGTAGAGGCTAGTAGCATTCAGAGACTCAAGAGAAAGTTGCAACTCAGAGACACAATTGATTCAATATTTTGGATGCTTCTTAGTTGCATTTTTTGTAGTAGCACCAACAAAAGTGAGATGGAGTGTTAGTTTTATTAGAGTACATTCCTACATAGGAGCAGGATTGGGGTTGTGCAAAACCTTTTTCTTACTAAGAGGGAGTGTTAAATATTAGCAGAAAAGGCTTCATTTGACTTGTGCCTTAGTCAAATGGAGAAATTTGAATTTCCACATCAACAAGATGACTTGAGTTGTAGTTAACAGGAGTGACATGGCCAAGTCAAGTAGTTAAATTAGTCAATTCGAGTTTGTGGGAAAGAAGTAGAGTTGTGCATGAGTTGATTGCTAAGATATAACAATTTAGTGGAGTTATAGTTAGTGAAACTCAGTTATTTGAGCTCTAATCATGCATAAAGTCAGTATGGGTTCATTTGAGTAGTTGTAATTGTTTTTAACTCATTGATATCTCAGTTAACTAGTCAATTTACTAAAAATAGCCCTAGTCATGCATGCAATTCGAATTGCCTAGTTGAGTGGAGAAAACATGCATCAATGTAATCATTATTGTATATTGTTGAGTGTACAAAATTTGCATGTAGCAGGTGATAAATTCTCTTTGGATTTTCACAAGGAAATAAGAGCTATATCTATTCTCTAGGAGCTTAATTGCAAAAGGAAATAGGAGGAGCAGGAGGCCTAGTTTGGCTAAGTAATTTGCAGAGCAGACTCAGGAGGAGATCAATATCGCAGTGCAGGTTGAGCTTCAAGAATTGAAGTTGTAATTGTAATAGTCCATTGTTCTCATATGATATAATACAAAAAAAGGAGAGGTTTTTCCCAATTGGGTTCCCCAATAAAAATATTGTGTTCATTGTGATTGAATGATTAGATGTGTTTCTATTATATGTTTTCCTTTCCGCGGATTTTGTAGAAGAAATTTGTGTTTATTGATTTCATTCTAAGTTCATTAACGACTGAAAACTTTGAGTTATTTCTACAAGGTATCAAGGAATCTAAGTGAAATCAAATGCTCAAGTATCATGGTTGTCTTCACAAATACATATAGACACAAATGGACTTCCTAAACATCTCCTCACTTGGAATAACATATCAATATGTTGTCAAAATCGAGCAAAAATTTAAACAAAAGAAGTGAGACTTTGGATCTGAAAATCCTTCACAGTAGAAGCAAGCGCATCCCCAAATTATAGATCAAAGGACAAATCTCGGGTGGACCAACACAGGACAACCCATCTAAGATGCAAATAAATAATGGTAATGGGAAAATGATGAATGACACAAGAAAGGGGTGCGAGTTCCACAAGAGTCACTCTCATAACACTAATGAATGTCACACGAGGAAATCATTAGTGGCCAAGATAAAAGCCTCAAAGTCAGACACAGGTTCTAACTTTGAACCACGCCTAGACAAGGGGAAACATATCATTAATGCAAAACCAAGTGCCACCGTTTCCACTACCAAGTTCCAATAAAGCAAGCTTGAAAATCCAGAAGAAGGCGAGCACCTATTTCATTCACAAATGTGGGTGAAGGGTGCTCCATTATGTTTCATTGTAAATAACAAGAGTCAAAAGAACCTCACATCAATAAAGGTCATTAAGCAGTCGGCCTTACCGACAACACCACATTCACAACCATACACCATCGAGTGGCTCCACTAAGGGGGAGGTCTTCACGTCATCCAATAGTGTTGCCTACCCAACAACATCATGCATTTCAAGGATGAGGTATTGTGTGATGTTTCTCCACTAAGCTTTTGATGTTTTGTTAAGATGACCATACTCATAGAAGTGTCATGCTATATATTAGTCTAGACCTCGTAGTGTTATTATTACTTTGGGTAGACAATTATATAGGATACCAGATGTAGTCCCACCTATTTCCATTTCTTTGATCTCTACTAAATAATGCAGTAAAGGTCATCTCCCATACTGGAAACTTTGTCTTTTTCCTCATTCACTCTCAAAATAAGGAGAATATTGTGGTCACATCCATGGCCTCCACATAAGTCTCCTCCATGCAGTACAGGTAAGTGGATAAGTTTATGGAAGAATGCAAAGACATATTCTCCTCATCCACTAGGGTACCTCTATACTCCCAAGTCAATCTTTCAATTGATCTGAAGCCCATCACGCCTCTACCCAATGGGCCAATCTACCACCACTCCCTTTTGGGAAATGAGAAAATCAAGTGACAGATCTAAGAGATACTCCAAAAGGGCACAGATGGCCAATTTCCTCACCCTGTGGAAGCACAATTATACTCGTGCAAAATAAAGATGGGACCTGGAGACTCTACATTGATTATTGGGCCATGAAAAAATACATAGTCAAGAACCAGTAACTGATACCTTGGATTGACAACCTTCTTGACTAGCTCAATGGCGCCAAGTGATTTAGAAGGATTGATTTGAATTATGGCTACCACCAAGTCCCAATAGAACCAACTAATTTGTGGAAGACCGATTTCCAATCTAAGGAGGGTCTTTTTGAATGGCTTGTCATGCACTTTATTTTGATGAATTCTCCAACAAATTTCAAGAGGTCGATGTATGATATCTTGTATCCTTTCACCAACTCTTTCATGGTTGTATATTTGGATGATATCCTCATCTTTGGCAAGAGTTGGGAAAAGCATTTGTTGCATATCCAACATGTCCTTCACATTCAATGATAGCACAATCTATGTGCTAACATAAAAAAATGCTCCTTCAGCATGGACAAGGTCCAATACCTAGGCTGATGAAAAATGTGTGCATGTGGATCCAACTAAGATCTAATTCATTTGGGATTGGATGCCCTCAAAGACTCTAAAAGAGCTTTGCATCTTCTTGGACCTTGCTAAATTCTACCAAAGATTCATGTTGGGGTTCTCTTATATTGCTTGGCCCTTAAGTCAAGTGACCAAGGGTAGAGAAAAAGCATAAGGAGATGCATTCAATTTTGTAGGCCTAATAATAATGGAATAATTATATTATAGGGAAGGAGATGATCATCCACATGGATCACATGCCTCTTCAATTTATGTAAACACAAAGGAATTACAAAATGACTACCATAAAAAATGGTCCACATACCTATAACAATTCTATTTTAACATCAAATACAAGAAGGATAACACTAATCATGTCACAGACTACCTCAGTTGGCCCCTGATTGTGGCATTGACCATAGTTCTCAACTCTTGTGAGCACACGACCTCTATCTGGAAAAAAATATACAACAATGACTCAAAATTTTCTACCATATACTAGATGTTGATGGTAAGCAAGCAAGTTCTAGACTTCCACCTCTATGATGCACTACTATGCTACCTCAGACACCTTTTTGTTCCTTAAATCAAGCATTCCAAGATGATATAGGAGGCACATTACAATCGAGTAGCAAGTAACTTTTGTGTGGAGAAGGAATTGGTAGTACTGCAAAAGTATTTTTATCAGTTGAAACTTCGACAAGACGTTGGCTAGTATATCAAGTCCTGCACTGCATTCGCCACTGCCAAACAAACCTTTGAGAAGAAAGGCTTGTACACCTCTTTGCCTACTTCTAACCAGCCCTGGGAATCCATCTCAATGGATTAAATGTCTGGCCTTCCTTCTACCAAGCATGGTAATGACTATGTGTTTCTGGTTGTTGATAGATTTTCTAAGACATCCATTTCAGTTGCCTACAAGAAGAGTATCACATCAGAAGAAACTGCCAAACTCTTCTTTAAACGAGTGTGGATAAATTTTGAGATCCCACATACCAACATATCAGATTTGGATAGTAAGTTCCTAACCATATTATGGCCAAGCCTCTAGTCATTATTAGACACCAAACTCACCAAATCAATTTCCTTCCACTCCAAAAATCATGGCGAGATAGAGGTTGTTAATAGGATGATCATGCAATTTTTGTGCACATGCAAATCCAAACATCCACAAATATGGGATGAGGTTATCCCTTATGTTCAACACAACTAAAACAAAGATATTCATAGCTTAATTGCCTATAACCCCTTTCAGGTGGGCATGTCATTTCAACCATCAAGTCCCATTGATGTCGCACTACCCTTTGCAACTACACAGGCAAAATATACACACGTTCAATTTAAAGCTAACAAAGATACCAAGTTTATTGAATTAATCTAGCACATCTACTAGTAGGTCCATGATATCTTGTAAAAATCGAATACTAAGTACAAACAATGCCATGATCAGCATTGGGTGTCACTTATGTTTCAAGTGGGAGACAAGTTTTGATTGCCTTTGTAAAAGGAACACCCTATAGGGGCCCATAAAAAGATTCAACCACTCCACTATGGACCCTACACGATCACCAAGGTTTTGGGTGACAATGATTTTGAGCAAAGTATCCCCCTCTTCCTTGGTCTGCACCCAGTGTTCAATGTGTACCACCTTTTGCCATACTTTCCACCATTGTTGGACACATCAGAAATCACAAAGCAGTTGACTTTGACAGAGCTCAAACTATATTACATTAAACAAGACACAGTTTATCAAATCATGGACACACATGTTACTATCACTCGCTAACAGAGGATCTAATTGTATTGGGTTGTCAAAGCAAACCAATTCCCACACTAAGGCAAGTGGCTCACCATGGGTCAAGTTTAGTAGAAGTTTCCCCATCTCATAGAGGCACTTAACACAATGGAAATAATTTCTTCCTAAGGGGGGAGGACTAATACAGGTTGATATTAGTGGCCACCCACCTATTCCACTAGTTCATAACAACATTTTTTGGGGAAAGGAGCCAATGCCAATGATAGAAAGCATTATTGTTGGTAGTAAAACATTGTACTTCTTGGATAGACCATTCCTATGGGTTATGGTGCATGCCAAATGGAGATTTATGATGAAGTTATGACCTTGAGAATTTAACGTTCAAACTTACCCCATCGGGGCCCACAAACCTTTGTCACTTCATCTCCTAGGTTTAGGTTTTTGGATGTTTAGGGTTTCTCATTTCTTAATTATGATAAAAAGGCCTTCGAGCCTCATTGCAACATAGTTCAATGAAGGTGTGTAGCCATCACATCTCTTATAAGAGATAAGCTACTACCATTCAAGCTAGTTTGTTTTCATTATACATGTATACAATTTCAACATTTTCCATTTATTAATAGAAGTATGTTTCACTGTATCTCTATGTTTTGTCTATAAATATATGTATCATTTCCTTCCCTTCATAAATTTGGATTAGGAATAGCCTGAGGAACTACATGGTAAGGAAGAGGATCCCATTCCTTGGGTTGTGCAGATTGAAGTGAAAGATAGTTATGGATTGGAATTGTCATAGGAGTTAACATACTTTGGTTTGTTGGGAAATTGGGCTATGTGAGAGGACCAGAGCCAAATATAGGACAAATTCATCTATGTGGACTCATAACCTTAGTTTATTTGTGGCCCTATTGTAGAAATAGTACATGCAATGGAGAGCCCATGGTTGGGTGCATCCTTCATTTATAGTTGGTGCCTTATTTCCATAAGTACATGTGATATGGTTTATTTTTATTTATGATGAATTTAACCAATATTTATGTGTTGGGCATTGGATAAACCAACCACCCCCCCTTGTGTTTCGTGACATGGACTAACCGCCTCCTGTGGATCCTTATCTCTAGCGCTGTAATCATTGACTAACAACTACGGGTTTTGGTCTAATGACAATTATGATTCTCAACAAGTGGTATCAGAGCGTAGGCCATGATTTCGATACACACCCCGCTCATGTTGGATTGTTGGACATTAGATAAACCAACTCTCCCTGTGTGTTTTGGGACATGGACTAACCACCTCTTGTGGATCCTTATCTCTTGCGATCATTGACTAACACATGCGGGTTTTGGTCTAACGACAATTGTGATTCCCAACATTATGTTCTTATTTAGTGTAGAATTTCCCACTGTAGATCACCTGATAATGCAATATACTAAAGCAAAATACTTTATCTACTTCTACAAAAAAACTTGCGGAAGCTTAGTCGATTTTGAGCAAGATCAAATAGAACACATATAACAGAGAATGAGAAATCAATCACACATGAACACAAAAGAATACTCTAGGGAAAGCCTCAGCTAAAAAACCCTCATCTTTGTATTATCATACAAGTAGAAATACGTCTGGATTACACAAAGCTTTAGCTCACAAGCTATTCAGCTCTCAATACAATCCCTCAATGCTACTCATAGAATGAATAGACACAACATATGCCTTCCTTCAGTCCTCCAAGCCTCCTATTTCCTTGTGCAATTTCCCCTGGGTCCTCCAGCTGCAACCTGTGTGATTCTCACCTCACACACAACTCTAACCTCTGAAATAACTGCACAATCTTGAAGGAGATAATTCCTTCTGCATGGATGAGTTTCCTTTATAATAAAATTCCTCCAACTGATAGTACATTGTCCCTTCCTTTAATCTCAACTGGGTCTTTCTTTGAACTAACATGCATGAGTTATTTATGAAAGAATATTCAGTTATCTGGAGAACACTAATTGCATGCATGCATGCATTAACTGACTGAACTCACAATTAGTTCCTCCACCTGTTTGGAACTAATTTAACTGGACTTATCTCAGTTAACTGAGCTAACTAATTACAACTCAAACACAACTCATCATTATCTCCTTAATTAAGGGATAGCTTCCTCAATCAAAGGGATAATTGTTGCATGTCTTCCCATAGACTTCATGTTTGATTTTCTCCAACTAATTAACTGAAGATGAATTAATTAATTATTTTTCAAACAACTACTGAGACCAAATTCGAATTTTAATTCTCGATTTTAGTTCAGGGACTAACTAAAATTGTAATGTATCTCGAAATTCTATTTATAGCAATGCTATTTTTAGCATTTCTATTTTTTTTATTTCCAACAGAGTTGGAGTATATCCTGAAATGCTATTTTTAACATTTCTTGTTGCCATTTTCAACACTCCCTCTCAACAAGAAAGGCATTCAACTCGAACCCGATCCTGAACCTTTGTAATGTTCTACATGCAACACTTCTCTCAAGTGTTATTGCTCCAACAACTCCAGAAACAAAAAATATCCACCTCAATCAGAATGATGCCTCTATCATTAAAGTCTCTGACTGCTATTGCCTCCGTCGACTGAAAACTCTGCACCTCTATGCTCTTCAGTATCTGATTGCTCTAGCCTTTGTCACTTTGATCTCTGACTGCATCAATCACACTGGTTCCTCCCGCTGCATCCGTGCTACTGTTGGTCCTATCTCCCAGCACTGCATTTGCACTGCACCTCCTCTCATCATGTTGCATCATGCTGCCCACTGCTACACTGCAACTCAGTTACTGAGAAGTAAGTAACTAATCTCCCAACTGACCTCCCTGTTGGGCTAGAAACACCCACTGATGTTGAAGCTTCCTCTGTCACTGACAAGTGCTCCCTCTCTGACCTCTACACTGCTGCAACAACTCCTTGCATCTCGCACCATTGCACACCTCTCTGTGCCACTACACTGGTGCAACACTCTTGTGCCTCTCGCATTGCTACAACCTGCTAGCTCTACGTTGTCTTGGGACTCCTACACTGTAGCTCTCTCTGCCGCTCCATCCACATCCGCCTCTACCCACTCAGCCAGTCTTGCTACTCCTCATTGGGGCTCCCGTAGCAAGGTATAATCAAAGAGGTTGGGTACCTCAAGGATCCTACCCCTATTTCAGCCTTCTTGGGACTATTACTCCACATCGCCTCACCTCCCACCTAGAGGTATGGATGTATGTGATCCCTCTGCCCACTTGGCTCGAAATTTCCCTCTACTGGAGGTCTCTACATGAGTGGATGCCCCGACTCGGTCTCCTATTGACTTCTCCAGATGTGGCTACTCCACAACCTCCTGAAGCTGCTTCACCAATTGTGGCTCCTCCACAATTGTCTGAGACTTCTTCTGGTGCTGCATGTTGAGAGGTAATGTACTCTCCTTCTCAACCACCAAGTATCTAACCTTTGCCTTACTCCTCAAGGCTTTACATACATCTTGTACCTCAAGTGCATACAGGTTCTTGGCTAGCACACCAATCTGTTTCATCTTTCCTGCCGTCACAAAATTTTCTGGAAAAAGAGTTGATTTTAAATCAACGATATCTCCCTCATCCGAACTCCGATTCAACCAAAAAAAAAAATTAATATGGGTCTTTTTCCACAAGGAATCCAGATATGCTATTTGTGTCTGAAAATTTTGCACAAAAATTTTCAGATCTGCTCTGAAGACTCGCGGCCCAATTTTTTTTTTTTTCTTCAAAATTTCTTCTTCGTATACTGTTCTCTGCTTTGATCACCTTTGCTATGATACCATGTAGAATTTCCCACTATAGATCACCTGATAATGCAATATACTAAAGCAAAATACTTGATCTACTTCTACAAACAAACTTGTGGAAGCTTAATTGATTTTGAGCAAGATCAAATAGAACGCATATAACAGAGAATGAGAAAACAATCACACATGAACACAGAAGAATACTCTGGGGAAAGCCTCAACTAAAACCCCCAATCTCTGTATTATCATACAAGTGGAAATATGTTCGGATTACACAAAGCTTTAGCTCACAAGCTATCCAGCTCTCAGTAGAATCCATCAATGCTCTCACAAAATAGACACAACATATGCCTTCCTTCAGTCCTCCAAGCCTCCTATTTCCTTGCATAGTTTCTTCTGGGTCCTCCAGCTGCAACCTGTGCGATTCTCACCTCACACGCAACTCTAACATCTGAATTAACTGCACAATCCTAAAGGAGATAATTCCTTTTGCATGGATGAGTTTCCTTTGTAGGAAAATTCCTCCAACTAATAGTACATTGTTCCTTCCTTTAATCTCAACTGGGTCTTTCTCTGAACTGACATGCATGAGTTATTTATGAGAGAATATTCAGTTATCTGGAGAACACTAATTGCATGCATGCATGCATTAACTGATTGAACTCACAACTAGTTCCTCCAACTGTTTGGAACTAATTTAACTGGACTTAACTCAGTTAACTGAGCTAACTAATTACAACTAAAATACAACTCATCATTATCTCCTTAATTAAAGGATAACTTCCTCAATCAAAGGGATAACTGTTGCATGTCCCATAGACTTCATGTTTGATCTTCTCCAACTAATTAACTCAAGATGAGTTAATTAATTATTTTTCAAACAACTGTTGAGACCAAATTTGAATTTTAATTCTCAATTTTAGTTCAGGGACTAACTAAAATTGTAATGTATCCTGAAATGCTATTTATAGCAATGCCATTTTTAGCATTTCTATTTTTGCTATTTCCAACAGAGTTGGAGTATAACTTGAAATGCTATTTATAGCAATGCTATTTTTAACATTTCTATTTTTAGCATTTCTTGTTGCCATTTTCAACATTTAGAGGCTATTTTATACATAACAAGTCTTTTTCTTTTTTCCCTGAGATTTATTTAATTATTTATTTCAATTTCAAGATGAAATCAAATATGCACCTACCTCTAGGCCTTGAAACTAACTACCTCAAATGATAAGAAATTACAACTACTTGCAACCTTGCCTTACATTTAATATTCAAATGGCCCGTATAAGTGCTCAAAACACTTTAAAAAAATAACAAAATGACCAAGACAACGCAAAAAATGAATAGTTCATTTTACACAATAATTTGCACCTATACTAGTGAATGTTTAATTATAATTGCATAAATCTGCTTATCATGTTGTGTGCATTCATAAGTTCATGGAAGGGTAAGAAAAATATTGGTATCAGGGTACATAAGTGAAAAAGTTGTGAAATTTAGTGTTACCATGTATCCTAAATGGTGGATAAAGGATATTAGGTACATTATGTGTTTGATGCTTATTTAAAGCTTTATTTCATGGAGGCATAGTGCTTAGAATGAGATGAGTACCCAACGATGAGACTCTCACCTTTGTTTGTGCTGGTGGTAGGTGAAAGTGCTTACAAAACCCATCTCTATTCTCTTGTATGAAGAAGATCATTGGTGTCTTTGTGATTCGCTACACATAAGCTATTAAATGGGCCTGCAAACACAGCATAGCTAATACTCTCTAGTAATTTGTTTATCAATGATCTCATTGAGGGTGTTACCAAGAATATATCTAGTGTTTTATTAAACCTCTATTTTCATGAAGGTTGATAACCCACAATAGCATGGGTACTTAGCTCTTCATAAGACTCTCACCTCTATTTGCATTAATGGTGACAAACCCTTTGTTTTGGGTACCAATTGTGGGGAGATTTATCAATTTTGGGGAAGTCTATTGAGGGGAAGACATTACCTTATTGTCTAAATATTTTGATTCCATCATATCTATCAAATAATAGTTGCAACTCAAAGTGGGGATCCATGTTGTTCAACAACTAATTTTCTATTATGTAGGTAAGCCACTAGTTGATGTTTGTTTGCTTTATAAATATGGAATTTGTAAAGATGCAATTCTCTTCTCGGTCTTACAACTTTGTGGGGGTGTGCGGGTTAAAGGTACACCCTCTTTGTCAAAGTCCCACTCCTTAAAAGATGTAGGCCATAGTTAATCCTCAATAGTTATTTCAAGCCATCCACCAATGCTAAAATTGTGGACAAATCTAATAAAATTCTAGCATTGAAAATAACAATGTTCATCATATGCCAATTTAGTGGATTTTGCCTTCCTGCATCTAAGTTGTTTTAATGGATTCATTCAACATGGATAAAACAAAATAGTCTCTTCATTGTTTATTTTACAAATCTTGCTAATTATCCAAAAAGTATTTGATAAGGGACCTTGGTAATGGGGCAGAGCAAGCCTTTTGTTACTCCACAGTTCCCATAATTACGCCGTAAGGTGTCCCCTCTGAAATTAACTCCCCTCTTTTCCCACCTGTCACCTTTATGGGCCATAGGATGATATGTTAGACGATTGCCAAAATTTCAGCTGTTCGATCAAAGTGGTTACAATTTGTTGCCGAAACGGTTTGCGGACTTTTTTTTAAAAGAGTTATGTGTCACAATTAGCAGTTATGTGTCAGCTACAAAACATAATGGAATAACCAAACATACTACCCTGGGATAAAGAAATGGTCTTCTAAAACAAATCCCTTCAAAGCTTCCACTTAGCTGCAGCCCCAGCGTTGGCTCCCACACCATTTATCTGTCCATCAGCGTCAGCTACTACCCCATTTATCCATCCATTGGCCACACCTGTGCAGTTTTCAAATGTTTTCAAATTTCAAAGAAAATCAATCTCAACAAATATATGGCGTCTCCGATGAATAAATGCTCTGGGATGGGCCCCTGAGTCCTCAAAGAAGTAAGCGCTGAAACTATAATAATATTTCTTCTACTCTTTGTTCTACTAATTTTCGAGTATTTCCATAACACTTCTACTCTTTCTTCTACTAATTTTGGGGTATTTCCAAAGCACTAGTGAGATGGCTCCACTCTTTGTAGGAGGTTGTATATGCTTTCTCCTACCAAAGGTTGTATATGCATTCTCCCACCATATTTTCCGCCCTCAGCAGCCTCGAACGAAGCCACTAGATATGGTACCAGAATCGAACCACTGAGTCTCTTCAAGTAAAGACAGTAGTTATGTAGCAAAACATGACTTATTTCTTTGTAAAGGATATGCCTGAGAAGCCAACAAGCAAGCTTTCCTCTAGCAGGTGAGGGTTCCGCCCAAACCTAAGAGAATTGGATTTTCTACACAAGTGCCATGAAGATGTTCAATATAATTAAATTTATTATATTTTTGTTTAAAAATTAAAGATTAAACATTGTTTTTAAAGTAAATAATTATTAATAAAAACAATAAATTGAATCTAAAGGCAAATTCCAGTCCTTTACTATACATCTGTAACAATTTTTATGTGTATTCAATTTTCATGTGTATTTTGTCATGTAGTTTTCATACCATCATTTTGAATTGTACATTACAATGAATCAATTTCAAAGTGTATTTTGTCATGTAGTTTTCATACCAGCATTTTGAACCGTACATTACAATGAATCAAAATAGTTGAATTTTATCATTAGTATGAGAAAAAGCAGTGATGTCCCTATAATATCAAAGTTTCAATATATATAATATCAACAGAGGAGATGAGTTTAATGCAAGACTTGCAAAATATATATATATAAAACAATCTAAGTAGAGAGCATAGAAATTGATGGGTTCCTCTATCATACAGGATAATTTAGTGGAGGAACAACCAAAGGAAGACGCACTCCAAATTATTTACACAATTAGTATGATCTTAGTTCAAAATCAGACACAAAATTATGCCAAACCCTCACAAAAACCTTGCTCTACAGCCTGAAGGACCAGAATCTGGGCAAGCACCTGAAACAGTGAAGGACATAAAAGACCAGATTCCCAAGTTATTCCTCGGACAACCTCTTTCTTGTGGCTAAAATTAGCCTTCATGGTAGAGGGCCTAACACCTTGCAGATCAACCAAAAGCAGAAATAACACCCTGCAGATCAACCAAGAGCATAATTAAGGAAACTATTGTAAAACCCTAATTGGAGAACAAATCAAATTCTTTCAACTGTCAGTCGTCACTTACCAGGGTTTACGCTCTACATTAGAATGGAAATTTTCCTATGGGGTCTTCGGATTTAGCAGGGAAGTCGTCTACGTGATGGATTTGGGCAACCTGGGAGGAACCCTACACATCACAGTAAATTTAACTCAGAATAGACATGGGAAATTGAGCTAAAATCTAAATTAAACACCTCAGGGCATGATAAATGCTATACCTGTAGGGAAATTGTGTGAATCAGGGAATCGAAACTCCAGCAAAGCCATCACTACGATCTGTGAAGGGTATCGAGCGGGCAATCTCTCCAACATGAGATAAATAGGGAGGTTTGCATTATCCGTTATACCCTGTGTAAGGAGACAGTGGAACCCTGTACACAAAAGAAGTAATGAATAGTACCCTGCAACATAAGAGAAATATTGATTCTAGTAATCAAAATGCCTGTAGCAAGAATTTACATGTGTGAATTTACCTATGTTTGAAGCTGCCAACAGGTGAGGGTTGGCAAGGTTGGCGAATTTGCAAAGCTCGGCACTGTCCAGACGCAGATGAACGCAAGTGAATTGAAGGGCGTAGGGTTTCATTACCCTAACAAACTCTCGAAAGCCTGTGACCGTGTGATGTTCATCTCGATGATCCAACGCTTATAGTGAACCCTCGACCATGCAACTGACACCTAGTGAATGAGGACCCTGATTCGAGAAGGTTTTGTGTAAGCTGGGTGCAGCGTTACCATCAATGGTAGGTTAAGCCAACGAGAGGACCATTAAATTAAATAATGGTCAACCTTACAATTTACAAAACTTAGTAAGATAAATAAATTTGTTTCACTATCCAAAAACGTGACTAGGGTCCACTTGTGCGATAAAACTCATGACTTATTTAATTTCATATGTATTAAAAAAAAATCAATTATGAGTAAACTGATGCGATGATTTTGAATGAGTTCATAGGTATGAAAGTAATTTTTTTTTTATGGAATTTAATTAGTAAGAGTTTTTGCATGGGGATATTTTTTTTTATTCTTATTCAACTTTCTCTACGTTTTTACTTTAAGTGTTCTTTAATAATTAAAGAAATCCTAAAGCCATAACTTTATTTATACTAGATGATTATGAGACTAAACCGCCAAACCCTATTTCCATTGGTGTTGTTCATGATGTCCAACTCTCTTTTGATGATCCACTTTTCAAAAGGATTACCACAACCAAATTTCAAAATTTCAAATTTATACTATGTTGGTATTTATTTCACTGCTCCATATATTTCTCAAGAGTTATATTCAAATTGTCATGTTAAATGGTGCATAATTAAGCGATAGGCTGGTATATCATTTTTTTTTTAATTTAATATCAATATCAAAATAAACAATATTATATTTCGTAAAAAATATATTATAACAATTTTATATTAAATATTAATGAAATTTAAAATATATTCAATTGCAATTCTCATTAATTGATTTTTTTGGTTTCAGGTTATATTTTCTTTTCATATTAAATATTAAAGATAATTATGTTATTATGTTTTGGTTTAAATATTAAGCATTATTTTATTATTTTATTATTTTTATATGTATCAAGTAAATAATTCTTTAGTAAAAGCAATAAATTGAATCTCTTTATTGATATATTCTTAATATTTTACTTATTTGTAAATTTGTCTATTAAAAAAACTATAACGGGATGCATCTTTTTATTTTTATTTTAAATCTTCTTATTTTATTGATTTTATAATAAAAATTTTAAAAATATGAAATTATGTAACTTTGGAATTTTTATGTGAATAGAATTCTTTTTAAGGATTAATTATAAGTTTATTGTTTGAATCTATAGTGTATAATCACACTTTTTACAAGTTTTAAGCTTTTTTTCTTTTTCTTTTTTTTGAATTGTAAAATAAAAAATAAGAATTTAGATAAAGAAGCTTTGAAATTATTTTATGAAGTGGAATTCCCTATAACGAATTTAATGTATGTTTAACATTTGAATATAAAATATATGATGTCACTTTCTTTAGGTTTTAAGTTGTTTTCATTTATACTGAATTATAAAATAAAACTTTTGAGATAAATTTATATTAAAAAAAATTGGAAATAATGAATGGAATTCCCTTGAGAATTTATTGTATCTTTAACAATAATAATCGTAAATAATGATTAGTTAACTAGTAATTAGGTTGAAGAGGCATGTCTAAACTCTTCATGAAGAGACACTTGCTTGATATATAAGCAAGCCTCTCGTTCTCATTGTAAATCATTCTTATTCTTATTCATACATATTTAATATAAGATTTATATCCTCAATGGATAATTTCATATTCCAAGTCTTTTGGAGTAATTAATTTATAGAAGGAACTTTGTTCACTTCATTTGGTATTAGAGCAGTTCAGTCCTCTAGGTTGCTTAACAGGTGCACAGAGCTCATTCTCCGATCCAGGTTTTGACTGTCAAATCAATCAACCTTGTTGTTGTCATACTTGAAGCGTTTTTCTACATATTGGGAGATTCTCCATTTTTCCGGCCTTTGGCCATTTGCTTATAAAAAACAAAAGGAA
>APFE030671504.1:0-34705 GCA_000404065.3 Pinus taeda | reverse complement strand
AATACGGCTGGTTTTCTGTCTGTATAGGTGCAGCATGATTTGGGAAAAGCTGAGGAATACTATGGGAGGGCCATACTAGCAAGTCCGGGGGATGGAGATATCCTCTCTCTTTATGCCAATCTGATATGGGATGTTCACAAAGATGCACCTCGTGCCAAAACCTACTTTGATCAGGCCGTTCAGGCTACACCAGATGACAGGTTAGTATCTTTTCCTTCTCTCTATTGTTTTATCCAATTATTTGCAGTCCTCTGTTTGTGGTTTTTTCTTCTTTTGGATCTCCTTTGCTTGTTACATGCATTTCTTTGTTTGCATTTTATGCTGCGTTTTAGGTCGAGTTGTTCTACTGCAAGTCTAGAGATATGCCTAGATAAGGGTTTGGTGGGTTGTCATTATGATGCTTTTAAAACCTTTAGATTTAGACATAGCTCTTTAGATTTAGACATAGCTCATGTACAAAGGTGGCGAAGCTTTATATCTTAAATGGCTAAACAAGATCGGTTAGATCTGTGGATTTTAATATATGAAACTATTTATACTTATGTTCCCTGACTAATTGGCTCTCTTATGCAGCAATGTTCTTGGATCATATGCCCATTTCATATGGAATGCAGACATCGATGAAACGGATCAGGATGCTTCTCAGCAGCAGAAAATGGCCCCCATAACCTATCATGGAAGTGCGACTACTGCAGCTAGCTGATCACATCAGGGTCCTAATCGCAATTTTGCTTCAATGAACAGAACCATCATACTTGTCGCTTCAATGAACAGAACCATCATACTTGTCATGCTACTCTGATTTTGCCAGTATCAGTGCTGCGGATCAAATTTTGGTAGTACAAAATCATCTCTCTGTACATAAATGGGATGCCTAGATGATCTTAGTATGCATCATTTGAACAAAATATTGCAGCGTGAAGACTCTTGTATATCACATATTGTATCTGATATGTCTCAGCCCTCTTCAAAGCTGTAAAGAGTGTGTTTTTTGATGATCTCCTTGGTACTAGTGGTAATGCTTCTGAGGACCAGTAATGATTCTGAGGACAAGGGCAGTCCTTTGATAGACTACAAAATGTGGCAAATGTGACAAATGAATGCAGCAAAAATGATGGGAATTGAATAAAATCAAGTGGTCAACTGAAGAAGAATGGGGTTCATCTGAGGATGGGAATGCTCTTGGGAATGCTCTTTTTAATAGCAGGTCACATCCCATTGAAATGTATCCTGGATGCAAATTCAATAGGCATGGAAAGCGTCCTATGCGAGTCTCTGAAAGAACACTTGAAAACTTCATGATCAACTGGTGTATACCTTTCAAGCTACGTGCCTAATAAGCATGAAGTAATATTGAGCTTTGCTAACTTGATATAGAAAGCCGTCAAATGTCATGTAACAACTCTAGGAACTAAACTTGGAATTGTCTTGAAGTATGGCGAGTGAAAAGAGCCTTTGACGTGTGTAAGAAATTCAACAGACGGGCATTTTGGAAGTTGATTGAATAATTTCAACAATATTATGCAAATTACTCACTGCTTTGCATTTATGGAATGTACTAGAACAATTTTGGCAATAAAATGCTGTTTGAGGTGCAAACAATTTAGAACAATCAAAACATAATTGGAATAATTAAACAGCAATTCGGATTTAACGAACACCTATTTTTGGATTTCATGTTGCTTGGCTATGTGATGAAAAGAATAAAAGGAAAATACATGTTAATCTGTTCCTTGTGCTTTTTGATGTAAGTTTTGTAATGAATGACTGAAAATACATGGTGAGAGAAAAATGCATATTATGCTAATTGAGAAATGTTTTGAGGAATGCTTTTCACTTGTTGAACTTATAGTATTGAATTTAACACATTAATACTTTACAACAATGAACTAACCATTTTTAACACATTAACACTTTACAACAATGAACTAACAAACTTCATTGTGAAAATAGCAATATGGAAGATTTATCTGGGTAATGAAAAGATTAATATGAGAGATTCCAATTGCGTTCCAAGGATTTTTTACAACAATGAACTAACAATCTTCATCGTGAAAATAGCAATATGAAAAATTTATCTGGGTAATGAAAAGGTTAATATGGGAGATTCCAATTGCGTTCCAAGGATTTTTTAAAATGTGGATGTGAGAAAAGGTTTGTGTACGGTGCTGTGTTCTTGGCCGGAAATTTTAATTCCGTGCCAATGCATATTCGTTAAATGGATGTTACAAAAGGTTGCTGTAAAAGTGCTGTGCGTATACCACTTCCAGATTTACTGTTATTCACTGAACTGCTTTTATGATCATTGTTATATACCTTCACTTGCACTTTAGTCCGACAGTCTCTATGTCCAAACCCTGTCTCACCAGATTCTTCTTACATTATCTCATTTTCGCTGAGATTTATTTTCTTTGGAATGTTCAGTTGGAGATTTTTAGTTACCCACTTGGCAGGGGGTGGTGGGGGATCTAATAGGCAAACCATATAGATATTAAATCCCCTCACCCTCCACCCTGTTACAGATCCTTGCAGTACCATACTTAGCGCATCAATTAAATCTGAATCGAATACACGGATTCTGCAATTGAGATAAGTTTAGGTGTGATTTATTTTGTTTGGGATGTTCAATTAGAGATTTCTACATTCAAAGAGTCTGGGTATGCTGATTTTGCTTCCGCTTATTGAATACACGCAATCTGCAATTAAAATAAGCTCAGATGTGAAAATGAAAGTGTGAACTTCCCATCCAGACCTCAGGGCAAGGGTTTCTTGGGGGTGAGGTCAGGGTTTCTTGGACCCCATTACTTGGAGTTCAAGGAGAGTACAGGACACAGAGCCTGAGGATTGGCTTTGTGCAGATTATAGGGCATCGGTGCGCTCCACTTGCAAGCGGACGAGCACCACAAAGCCTCTAGTCGACTTAGACGAGAGAGATTCAAGAGCTCTTCTGCCATGGTAAACTTTACCTCCAAGCACTCTGTAATATAGAGTCTTTCTTATTAGAATAACGCATAGTTGTGATGTGCGGAATTTTCTTATTACTTACATATTTTTAATCTGTATCAAATTTGTTTAAGAGAGTTAACTTGAAAAGAAATCTCCATTTACCTTGTAAGTTGAACTTTCATGAAAATATCTACATCTTTGCTAATTCCTCAAGTTTACAATATATCTATGTGTCAATTCCACAAGTATATTTGGTGGAGCCCATGTCTTAGATTTTCTTTTCCAACTTGCCATTGTTGCTATTGAATTTGTGTATTGACAAAACCATAATTAGCTTCACCCCTCTATGTAAGATGACATCACTTTATTTAGGTCTCTAATTTCATAGGGGAGACACATGCTAGATGAACATTACGTCGTCCTTTTCCAATTTGTCCAGCGCGCAGGTTTCCAGCGTTGATCCTCAGGTCCCCTTCGCTGATTCTGACAGTCGGGCGGTCCATCCTGAACCGGGTCAGATTTCCTGTGAAGTGTCTTCTAACAGCTCCTGCGCAGATGAGGTTGGCTCTTCCATCGACCTCATGGGTAAGTCAGGTGAGTATTGCAATTTTGTTAAGAGTCGTAATAATTTGTTAATAGGTGAGGCGGAGCCCGGTATTATTAATAATAAAAATAATGTTAGAGATTAATATTTTTAATAATAATAATTATAATAATAAGATTGAAAATTATAGTAGTAATAATAATATTGTTGACCAGAAATTGGTTGATCAAGAGATCCTCGGGCTCAGCATAGCCAAAGGGGTAAAAAATGTAAATCATACTTTGTTGGTAAAAAATGTAAATCATACTTTGTTTGCTGATGACACCCTCTTGTTAGGGGTTGCCTCTGTCAAATCCGCCTTAAAGTTCAAGGAGGTTTTGGACGATTACATCGAAGCTACAGGCAGCGGTTTGAACAAAGGTAAATGCTAAGTTTTTTGTTGGAATATCTCTGCCTCCATTCTTTCGGCCATCACCAGAATCCTTGGCTTTTTTGCCTCCCTCAATTGGACCTCTTTTACCTATCCGGGCCTTCCTATCTTCCGAAAACTAGCTTACTGCAGAGACTGGATCCCTCTATTAGATAAATTCAAGGCTAAAATTCAAGCATGGGGATTCTCATGGTTAAACCTTGCCGGCAAATCTGTCCTCATCAAATCTGTTCTCAGTAGTCTCCCCATCTTTCAATTCTTTGTAATCCTTACTCCCATTAGTCTCCCCATCTTTCAATTCTTTGTAATCCTTGCTCCCATTGGCATCATCAAGAAAATGGAAGCCTTCATACGCAAATTCTTCTGGAAAGGTGGCAATCTCAATGACAAGAAAATCCCTTTGGTAAGCTGGGAGAAACTCTGTAAGCCTCAGAATGAAGGAGACCTAAATTTCAAAGATCTCAGCCTCCAAAACACAGCCAT
The DNA here is from genome assembly GCA_000404065.3 of Pinus taeda. Taxonomy (NCBI): domain Eukaryota; kingdom Viridiplantae; phylum Streptophyta; class Pinopsida; order Pinales; family Pinaceae; genus Pinus; species Pinus taeda. The sequence goes on along the minus strand of APFE030671504.1, from coordinate 30,302 downwards.
GGGAGCCAAGATTTTCTGGAGAATCATTGGTCCTCATCCAGGATGGGCGCAAAGAGCTTTATGGAGGAAGTATTTCATGGGGAAGCGGAAAAGATGTCTGGAATCCTCACTGCCCACCTCCGGATCGCAATTGATCAAACTCTGTCACAAAGCAGCGCCTTTAATTAGAGATAGAGCGTATTGGATACCTGCCAACGGCAAAGAAGTCAAAATTTGGGACGACAGCATCATGATGCACCCCCCATTATCGAGCTACAGTTCTCTGCAAGTGCTACGACCTTGGCTGGAAAGAGCAAGTTGCGTTTCTCTTTGGGACATCTCGCTGTGGGCTGGCAGCGACTGGCTGCGATGGAGACTTACGCCTGTTCCTCCAGAGCTGATACAAGAACGCGATCTCCTTCTCACTCTGCTGAACGGTAAGGCGCCTCTGCGCGTTGGAAGGAAGGACACCCATGGTTGGGGAGCCACACCAGGGCTGTACACTGTTGCACAGGGGTATAAAAGCCTCCAAGATCGTCCTCACGTCCCTCCAGACCCTGCTGTGTGGAAGGGGCTCTGGACTTACAAAACCATGCCAAAAGTTGACTCATTCTGCTCGTTGTTATGTCATAAAGGAATTTTAACAGAAGACAAATTGAAGAAGAAAGGATTCCAAGGTCCCTCACGATGCCACTTGTGTTGTGACAGTGAAGAGAACACCCAACACATAATGTTGGACTGCAAATTCTCAAAAGAAATCTGGTAGAACCTCTTGAGTCATTGGAAAACATAATTCATCTTACCTACGTCTATCTCTGACTTATTTGCAAACTGGCGAAACTTCTACCTAGAAACGCTCCCAAAAAATGAAAGTTTCAAAGCTGCATGGCTCTCCTTGCCGAAATTTATCTGCTGGCAAATCTGGCTGGAGAGAAATAGAAGAGTCTTCAGAGATGAAAGCTTAAATCCACAGTTCACCATCATCAAAATAAAAAGTCTATGGAAATTCTGGGGGAGCATTTGTCGGACTCGAGCCTAAGCCAGCAAGACTTAGACTGGGGTGCCTCGTTGGATCTCCAATTCTCTGGAGAAACAAGGCAACACAAGGATACAAAAGAGTGGCAATTCAGAGGGAAGGAGAATGAGCTATCTGATTTGGTCATCAAGCAAGCCAGATACACTCTGTTCCTTGATGGGGCAGCGAAAGGCAACCCCAGATTGGCTGGAGCAGGAGGAGTTATAAAGAATAAGGAGGGCAAAATTGTGACTAAGTTCGCTTGGGGATTAGGAAAATCCACCGGCATTCAAGCAGAAGCCTTGGCACTTCTTCAAGGTCTCAAGCAAGCAAAGGCCTCTGGTCTATCAGATGTTAATATTATAGGAGATTCTCAATCCATAATTAAAGTCTTATTGGAGGATTCTTCTCCTGCAGATCTTAGATTGGCAAGAGTGATTTCAAGAATCAGAATTCTGGTGAAATCTTTCCAGACTGCAAATTTCCTTCATGTATTGAGGGAGAACAATAAAGACGCTGATTTGGAAGCCAACAGGGCAGTGCCACTTCCCGCTGGCTCTCTCTTGAAAGACAGAATTGAGGAGTGGGACTCCATACCATAAAATAGATTTATGTTTCACTGCATTATTTTGAATCAATGTGTTTGTACATTTAAGATAGGAAAATTAACGGAGATAGATTCTCTAGTCTTGAGTAAAATACGTGGATCTCCAAATTTTGGGGCCTATGATCAGTTAGTGGAAGAAAAATCAAGGGCTATGCCCAATCTATTGTAACCGATGAAAGGCATTTTAGCCAATATCTAATATAAATCCATATCCGTTTTTGTAAAAAAATAATAATAATAATATTGATTATAATAATAATAGTAGGATTAATTTCTTTGTTAATAACAAAAATAATAACACTATTAGGAATAGGAATATTGATAATAATAATATTAATATTGTAAATGATAAGGAGGGAGTAAATAATTATTGTTCTAGGAATAGAAGGATAATTAACAATGATAATAAGTTAATAATGCTTGACTTACATATAAGCAATAACTCTAAATCTAGGAAGAGTCATATAAATGATATTAATACTCCCCCTTCCTCTCATATTAATAATAAAGTTATCAATCTATCTACTTTCTCTTTTTTTCCCCCTGTTTTTAAGGTTTTGAGCAAAGGTTTAAACTTTGCCTTGGCTTCTAAGAAGATCCTTGTAGATGACATTATTTGTGGCATAGAATTTGGGATTCGTGGTCTACCTGATAGTATTAAGTACACTATTAGGCATGATTGTGCTATTATCCTAAGGAAGGTTAAGCCTTCCAAGAGCAACCTTAGTAGGGATGAATTTGAAGCCCTAAAATCCCTAAATCAAAACAAAGATATTGTTGTTTTGAAAGCTGACAAAGGTGGGGCTGCTGTCATTCTTAACAGGGAAGACTACCGCAATAAAATGTTAAATCATCTTCATAACAGTGGAAGTTATAAAAAACTTCCCAAAAACGCGTTGAAGAAGATCTCCAGGATTGTGGCCCTCGCCATTAAATTCAGTAACTCAGTGAATCCCCTGCACCATAAACTCATTGAGAGCAATCCTGTCACGCCTAGAATCTATGGGCTCCCTAAAATTCATAAGGAAGCTCCCCTTAGGCCCATTGTCAATAATTGGAGGTCCAACCTATCTTCTTGCTAAGTTTCTTGCCTTGAAGCTTAAACCCTTAGTTGGTCATACAGGGTCCTTCGTTAAAGACTCGGCTTCCTTTATTGAGGAGCTCAAGGACATCAAGCTAGACTCTGGAGACATTCTTGTCAGCTTTGATGTTGTTTCCCTCTACACTTGCATCCCTATAAATGAGGCCATGGAAGTGATCAACTGTCTAACTGATCCTGATACCGCTTGGTTAGTTGAGATCTGCGTCACTTCGACCTTTTTTAGTTTTGAAGGTGAGTTCTTTGAGCAAACCTGTGGAGTTGCCGTGGGCTCACCCTTATCCATTGTTGTTGCAAATCTTTTTATGGAAGATTTTGAATCCAAGGCTCTAAACTCAGCCCGTCTCCTGCCCAAACTTTGGAAGAGATATGTGGATGACACTAATGTCATCTGGTCTCACGGCCAAGAGGAGTTAGATCTCTTCTTCGATCATCTCAATAGTCAATCCTCGGCCATTAAGTTCACTAAGGAACAAGAAGTCGATGGTTGCCTCCCGTTCCTTGATATTCTTATATCTAAGAATAAGGATGGTTCCCTCTCCCATCAAGTGTTTCACAAGAAAACTCATACAGAGCAGTGTCTTCATGCTATTTCCCACCATTTCCCAGCTCAGAAGTTGGGGGTTCTCAACACCCTTGCGACTCGTGCATTAAGGATCTTTGATGAAAAGAGCTTCGAGGAGGAAAAGTCCCATCTCCTTAATGTCTTTGTTGAGAGCAACTATATTAGACATTTGGGATAAAAAGCTTTCCTCAAAGCAACTAAGAATTCGTTAACCAGAAGAGAACCTAAAGAGCGGATTCCTAGTGTCCATCTTCCGTTTTTTCAAGGGACCACGGATAGGATTGTGAGGATTCTTAATAAGCATAATGTCCCCACAACCTTTAGACCTCTTAACACCATTCATAAGTCCTTTAGATCTGTGAAGGATCCTATTGATCCCAAGGACATGAAAGGGGTTTATATTATTCATTGTTCATGTGGAACCCCCTATATTGGTGAGACTGGTCGCTCTATTAACCAAAGGATTAGTGAGCACGCAACTAACGTTAAGCATATGAGAACCAAGTCTTCCACTTTAGCAGAGCATGTGGAGAAAACCAATCATCATGTCTGCATCGAGGAAGCGAATGTGATCGCTAGAGTGTCGCAATTCCATCACCAGAAATTTAGAGAAACCCTTGAAATTGAAAAAAGGTCGAACAATCTCAATAGAGAGGATGGCTAGAAGATCAATGGTTGCTGGGTCCCAACCCTTTCCTCCTAGTCGTTTTCTTTCTTTCTTCCCCTCCCTTATATAATCTATTAATTAATTTTGTTTTAATACTTGAATTCTCTAATATTTATATATTTAAACTCTTTGACTATTCAATTAAATTATTATTTATTTTATAATTAATTAATTTATAACTAATATACTATTTTTTACCCTTAATAAACTAGTGTAATATTTTTTTTCTAACACTTGAATTCGCTAATATTTATATATCGGAGAACTCTTTGACTATGAATATGAAACTAATTTATTAAATTAAAAAAATATATGTCCCTTTAACTTATAATTTAAAATATAGCTAACTATTTTTAGATTACTCTATTTTTAACGGAGTTGTCTATAATGCGACTTTTTGGAGATTCCGGTGACGGAATCCGGCGGAAGAAATGAGGTTAAATCTTGATTTTTAGCAGTTAAAATGGTTTTTTAACTGCATATTTGGATTCAGCGCCCTGAAAAACCCCTGGGAGCCATTGATTGTGCAGAAACTAGCTATCAAACTTGGATTCCAATGAATTCCTGCCAGGATTTTACCGGAAAAAACGCCGGAAGGCTTTTCAAAAGTCGCGTTATAGACTACTGCATTTTTTCTTGATAACTAACTAATATTTATATAATATCTAACATTTTCTAATTAATTTTATTATTTATTTAAATTAATATATATTTATTAATATATGTCCCTTTAACTTAGATTTTACTTAAAATATAATTAACTTATATTTTATTTAAAATATAGTTAACTATTTATAGAACACTCTATTTTTAATATTTATATATAATAACTTTGATATCTAACAATTAGAAATTATTTTATTTAGAGATTACTTTATTTAATATTTATTTATAATTATAAGATAGTCCATTTATTTTAATAAAAAAAATTGATAACCGAAATAACTTATTTAAATAAATAAAGTTTATACCCTTCATCATAGTCAAACTAGTTGTTTCCCAGTCAAATCTAGATGTTGTCATTTTAACCGTTACCTGGTCTAGAAATTTGGTCTTTGGATATTCTGCCCTATCTATTTAATATGCATAGCAAGATCTGCTCATTCAACTTGTCCTGACGATGAACCACACTGGTTGGTTCAAAACGCGTCGACAAAAATATCTCTATGTGATTTTCGCTGAAGAATCTTCTCAAAACAAATTGTATCTATTAACATTGAAGTTCTAAGTGAATGTGGAGATGAATTGGGTTGAAGAGGATTCATAAGCCCAAACATTGACACTAGTGCCAAACATCCTTACAAAGAAGCAATCAAATGAAGGTAGGGAAGAGGAAAATTCAAAGCTTAGAAGGTGCCTACAAAGAAGATGCTTAGGTTGAATAGAACCAAGAGAGAACCCTAGAAAGATTTGAAGCATTTTCATGCCTTGAACCCTTAACCTAAATTTAATTCAATACAAATTGTTGTGCAATTCTTATTAATTTTCACAAGAGTAGGGTAGGAATTAGTAGAGTCCTATGTCACTGTTCCATAAATGCTAAGAGGGGGAGCCTTGCGTTATAAACTAATATGACTTCCATTGAGTGATGACATGAAGTTCCATGACAAGATTTGGATTGATACCCCCCATTAGTAAACAATGCCCAAGATTTAATTTTGTGCCTTCATTTGTTTGAATCAATTAAAATCATTATGATTGCATGACACATGGAAGAAAGCAATTTTGTCGAAATCCTTAGCCCCTTGATAAATCCTTCTCACAATTGCATAGAAGAAGCTTGAATAGATAACATATTTTCTTGTACAATGTTGAGAATGTTAAAGGAGAGCAATTTTGTCAAAATCTTTAGCCCCTTTCTTCTTATAATCACATAGGAGCATGATTAGATAACATATTTTCTTGTACAATGTTGAGAATGATCAAGGAGTTGCTCGGAACATGGATTTTATCTACTTAGGATTTGAGAAGACAATTCCTTTGTAAAGACCCTTGACCTCAACTTCATTATTCAAGGCTATCTCAACGCAAGTGAACTTGATTGATTCTTTGATTTTCTCAAGAGTAAGAAATGACTCCCCTTGTACTTACCACCCTAGTTACTTTAGAAACTCGATCAAAGAATATAATGGATTGATTACAATATTTCTTCCATTAATTTTTTCCTTTCCAAATTTGAGTTGCCATTGCTGAAAATAGGGAAGAAGATGGACTTGATGTGGGTTTATAGGGGAGTTAGAAGATAATGAATCTCATAGTGAGTTTTTCTCCTAGTGTTAAATTAGACAAACATTTTAGTGAGATTGGGATTGTCTTGCTATTTTTCCAAGGATAGGTATTTTTTGTTTAAATATGTATATGAACAAGCATGATTTTCATTGCCACAAATTTTGGTAATGCCATCTAGTATCTCCCTAAAATAGGTTTCTCATGTATAGAATAGGATAGTTATGGATCTAAGTCAGTAGTGATTGCATCCTATCCTTGTGGGGAGGAGGGGTGAGCCGAGGGAGTTGCAATATGCTTGAATTCACCAAGACCCTTAGGGGTTATTCTCCACACTTTTATAGTGAATTCACATTCAAAAATAAGTGCTTCATTGATTCCTCATTTTGTTTACAAATGTCATTGAGGGTCTGTGAAATCCTCTTTTCTGCAAATCGTCTTGAATAAAAAATTTATTGTTAGCAAGCATTCACACAAAAATATGATGCAGGAACATCGGGATTAGCTAGCAATGTGAAAACTTGTTCACATGTTGTGGCTAAACAAGTTGAAATTCATTCACTGTTGGGTCAAAACCAATTTTACTGAGAGGGTTGGATGTCTCAAATGATTTGTTATAATTCATTATTGTAATAAGTTGAGACTATCTTATAGAGTTGTTAACATAGGTGTGAAGGAGAGCTGAGAAATAGAGGATTTGTTGTTAGATCTCTTGAGAATATAAGATTGTTGTTAGATATTGTTAGAGGAATTATTTGAGTGATAAAAAGAGAAAATGTAATAAGTGGGATGGGAGAGAGGATTGCTGAGTGTAGTGAGGGCATAGAGTGAGGTTGGGAATGCATTTGTGAGACAGAGGTCTTTTCCCTATGTAATCTGGGCTCGGGCCAAGACTTGGTATTGTTTTATTTGTAATAGAACAGTGTTGCGTGTAAGATGTATTAAACAACCCATGGAGGTTTTCAAATGCGGGGTTTTTTATGTTTTGGATGTTAGTGATGCTATCCCTGTGTGTTTCATGCCTTTTAATGGAGACCTGGTGTTAAAGGATCATTGAGCGAGCGCATTGCATCATTCTGGTTTCGTAGGCAAGAAACCAAAAATACATTAAGTATTGGCATAAAACGCATTTGGAGCGAGGATTCATGCCTCAAATCCTTTAGACCGAAGTTTTGAAAGCTATCGGGTTCGTAGAACCCAATCACATCAGCCTATGTGTGCATTCCCTTATCGCATCACCGAAGGCCTATTACAAAGGAAATCACGTTAAATACTTAGCAAATTTGAAGAAGGCGGACGTGAAAGTTTATGCAATTGCATTTGAGTGTTATCGAGTCTAGCATATTATCACATCATTGAGGCCTAGACTGAACCTTAGCGATTTGCGATTGTGATAGACATATATCGCATCGACCTATCGATAGGGTTTATATATATTGTTAAGCGCAATTACAAATCGCCTATAGCGATAGCGATATTTCATCATAACTGTGGGACAACGCCGATAGGGGAGCCTTGTGCCTACCGACCGTCGATGCTGTGATTGGATCCCGACCATTTGATTGGTCAAATCCGGATCTACAATGATAATTCATATATTTGCTTATAAAGGCGGAAAAGCATTCTTTAAGCCTTTTTCAAAGGCTTTTGGAGTTTCGATAGGGAAAGGCAAAGTGTTAAGGAAAGGGGTTGATTGGCGGGGGGATTTATTGACCGTTTGAGATCCGATTGTTGGGTTGTAAAGATCCATTGTGGGTTTCTATTAACCATTTTTTCCGCTGCATCAAATTTTGGTATCAAAGTAGAAGAAAGAGGTGTTTGCAGCAAAGATGCCACCAAGGAGAGGAATTGGTTGAGGAAGACCAGAACCAAATGCAATTCTATTGGAAAAGGTGTGGAGTTTGCATGCATGAATGGAGACAATGGAGATAGCCCAAAGAAGAGTGCCTAATGATGGAGCTGAGAGCTCTTCAGAAGAATTTGCTATAGATGTGGGAGAAGTAGAAGAAGACAATGAAACTGCCAAAGTCCTCAAGATGCTAGCAAAATTAGGAAGCAAACCCAAGATGGAGATCCCTATGTATGAAGGGAGTCTGAATGCGGAGGAGCTTATAGATTGGATAAGATCCATAGATCAGTACTTTGACTATGAAGAGATAGAGGAGAATAAGATGGTGAAGTTTGCAGTCACCAGATTGAAGGGTCATGCAGTCATTTGATGGGATGAGGTACAGACATCAAGAAAGAGGAAAGGAAAATCTAAGATCAAGTAATGGGATAAAATGGTAAGCAAATTGAAAGCCAAGTTTTTGCCTAAAGACTATCATTTGAATCTTTCTAAACAAGTGCAAAATTTGAAATAGAAAGGAATGTCTGTTAAGGAGTATACAGAAGAATTCTATAGATTAAGTATTAGAGTAGGGCATGTAAAAGATGATGTGGAAAAGATAGCTAGATATATAAATGGGTTAATGTATGAGATACAATATGAGATTAGCTTGTTAAGTTTAAAAACTGTTGAGGATGCCTATCAAGCAAGTCTGAAAGCGGAGGAGAAAATATTGAGGAAAGAGAGTCAAAGGAATAGAGGAAAGATCTCAGTGAGAGGAAGAGGAGCTGCCAGATCCAGAGGAACACAACATCAACATGAAGCAGGAAGCTCAAGTGGCAAATCACCATAGAGGGGTGAATTTAGTAGGAAGATTCGCGCCCAGAGGAAGAGAGCGAGGAAGAGATGTTAGGTGTTATACCTGTGGAGAATGGGGACACATGTCGTGGGACTATACTCATAACAAATCAACAAGCTAGAGGGGTGCAAATGTGGTTGAGGCAAATCCAGAACGACCTCGACTTGTGGAGAAAGAAGAACCCCCTGAAGAGGGTGAATCACTACTATTTAAAAGAACTTTGCTTAGAGCAGAAAAGGAGGCTGGAGAACCTATGCAAAGAAAGAACTTGTTCAGAACCACATGTAAATCAAAGGGTAAGTGTTGTAAGGTCATAATTGACAATGGAAGCACTGATAACCTTATGTCCACAGAGATGGTGGATAAGCTTGGGTTAGCAAGGAGGGCACATCCTGCACCCTACAAAGTGTCTTGGTTACAGAAGGGCCATCAAGTCATTGTGACAGAGCAATTTAATGTGGAAATGCAGATCGGTACATACAAATACTTGATCCTATGTGACATAATGCCCATGGATATATGTCATATACTATTGGGGAGACCATGGCAATTTGACCGGAAAGCGATTCATGACGGGAGAAGGAACTCCTATACCATAGAGAAGGATGGAAACAAGCACACATTATTGCCAGTGAAGAATGATGTTGATAAAGGATTGCCTGAGAACAGAATCATGTTGATAAGTGGTAAAGAATTGCTACAGGAGGTAGACAAAAGCGAGGAGTTGCACTTCGCTATTATAGGGAGGCCCAAGGTAATCTTAATGTCCACGAATTTAGATGATTTGCTTGAAGAAATTCAAGCTGTGTTAGATAATTTTATGGATATCATTGTGGATGAATTACCAAATGTATTACCATTGGTTAGAAGTGTTAGCCACCATATTGAATTAATACCAAGGGCAAGTCTACCCAATAAAGCTGCATATAGACTAACTCCTTAGGAAAAAACAGAGGTTGCAAGGCAAGTACAGGAACTGATGGACAAGAGGCTGATCAGAGAGAGTATGAGCCCATGCGCTGTGCCAATAGTACCTAGTCCGAAGAAGCGAGGAGAATGGCACATGTGCACAGATTCCAGAGCTATCAACAAGATAACGATCAGGTACAGGTTTCCTTTGCCCAAAATGGATGATTTAATGGACTGTTTAAGTGGATCCAGATACTTTACTAAGATAGATTTGAAGAGCGGGTATCATCAGATAAGGATTTGGGAAGGCGAAGAATGGAAAACTGCCTTCAAAACAAATAGTGGATTGTATGAGTGGTTAGTGATGCCTTTTGGGCTCACTAATGCACCCAACACGTTCAAGAGACTAATGAACGAAGTCTTGAAGGAGTATGCAGGGAAATTTGTCATTGTTTACCTTGATGATATTATGATTTTTAGCAAAAGTAAAGAGGAGCATTTATAACATCTTAAGTTGGTCCTGAGAACTCTACAGAAGGAGAAACTACTAATCAATTTGAAGAAGTGTAGTTTCATGAAGGAGGAGCTGGTGTACTTGGGATTTGTAGTTTCCAAAGAGGGCTTGAAGATGGATACGGAGAACGTACAAGCAATCTAGAACTAGCCTACTCCTAGAAGCATATTTGAGGTAAGAAGCTTACATGGACTTGCTAGTTTTTACAGAAAGTTTATAAGAGGGTTTAGTCAAGTTTGTGCACCAATCCTTGAGATAATCAAGGAGGTCAATCAACCATTGCGATGGACAGAAGCAGCGGAAAAAAACTTTAATTTGCTAAAGAAGAAGATAACGGAAGAGCCAATCCTAGCATTCCCTAATTTTGAGAAAGTCTTTCAAGTAGAAACAGATGCAAGTGGAGTAGCAGTTGGTGCGGAACTGAGTCAAGAGCAAAGGCCAATAGAATATTTCAATGAGAAATTGAATGATGCAAAGAAGAAATATTATTCTTATGACAAGGAGTTTTATGCTATTGTGCAGGCATTGAAAAAGTGGAGGCATTACTTGCTGCCTAAAGAATTCATCTTATATTCAGACAATCACGCTTTACAGTTTATTAATAACCAGCCAAAGCTAAATCAGAAGCATGCCAAATGGGTAGAATTGCTGCAAAGTTTCACTTTTGTAATAAAGCATAAGAGTGGTAAGTCTAATAAAGTAGCAGATGCATTGAGCAGGGTAAGTTTTCTTTTGCAAGAGTTTAAAGTGGGTGTTGTAGGTTTTGAGGAAATGATAGAAATGTACAAGGATGATGAAGATTTTAGAGACATCTACACAACAGTTCAGAATCCAGTGAGCCATAACAGAAGTCAGTGGATGGACTACCTCATTCAATGAGGCCTGTTATTTAAAAGCAACAAGTTATGTATTCCTAAATGTTCCATGATGGAGAACATCATCAAGGAAAAGCACAGTGGAGGGTTAACTAGTCATTTTGAACAAGATAAAACTTTCGCTCAGGTGAATGCTTTTTATTACTAGCCTAAAATGCAAATTGATGTTAAAAATTTTGTTGAGAAATGCAAGGTATGTCAGTATGCCAAAGGAAGGAGTCAGAATACAGGACTGTACCAACCATTTCCCATACTAGATCGACCATGGGATGTAGTTAGCATGGACTTTGTTCTGGGTTTACCAAAAACTCAGAGAGGAAACGATTCTATTTATGTTGTAATAGATAGGTTTTCTAAAATGGCACATTTTATTGCTTGTAGGAAAACTAGTGATGCAACACACATAGCTAATTTATTCTTTTCAGAGATTGTAAGATTGCATGGTTTACCTATAAGTATTGTATCAGATCGTGATACCAAGTTTGTAGGGAATTTCTGGAGGACACTTTTGAAGAAACTGGGAACTAACCTTAGTTTTAGTTCAGCCTACCATCCTCAGATAGATGGGCAAACTGAAGTAGTGAACTTGAGCTTGGGGAATATACTAAGGAGTTTAGTATATCAGAATCCCAAACAATGTGATTTGGCATTAGCTCAAGTTGAATTCACTTACAATGATACATCAAACCAAAGCACTGGAATGAGTCCATTTTAGATTGTCTTTGGAATGTATCCGAGAGGAGTGTATGAGTTTAGAGATTTGGGAAAATAGGAAGCCAGGAGTGCAAGTGTTGAATATTTTGCCGAACAGATGTAGAGATTACAGGAAGAGGTCAAAGGCAAATTGTAGGAGAAAAACAACAAACACAAGCAGAGAGCAGATCTAAAAAGAAGAGAAAAGGAGTTCCAAGTAGGAGATTTCGTAATGGCATATTTGAGGAAAGAGAGATTTCCTACTAAAACTTATAACAAGCTGAAAATGAAGAAAATAGGACCTTGCAAATTAGAAGGAAATTTTCAGCCAATGCATATGAGATTGAGTTACTAGAAGGGATTGGCATATCCCCCATTTTTAATGTTGCAGACTTATATCCATTCAAAGAGGCAAAGACAGAGTTGCAGAAAGAGGAGACAGGTGATGAAGTCCAAACCATGAACTGGGAGGAACAGGTACCAAAAGCAGTTAAGAAAGAAGTTGAAGTTATCTTGGATCAAAGAATATCCAAGAAAACCAGAGAGCAGACATATTTCTAGTATCTAGTCAAGTGGAAGGAGCAACTAGTGGAAGATTCTAGTTGGTTGACAGCAATTGAACTACAGAAATATGGAGTAAGTCCTGACAGCTTGAAGAACAAGTCTTTTCTTCCCCGAGAGTCTGATGCAGGAGCGTCGGGATTAGCGAGCAATGTGAAAACTTGTTCACATGTTGTGGCTAAACAGGTTGAAATTCATTGACTATTGGGTCAAAACCAATTTTACTGAGAGGGTTGGATCTCTCAAATGATTTTTTATAATTCATTATTGCAATAAGTTGAGACTATATTATTTTAGATTTAGAGATAGATTTGTTAGCATAGGTGTGAAGGAGAGCTAAGAAATAGAGGATTTGCTGTTAGATCTCTTGAGAATAGAAGATTGTTGTTAGATATTGTTAGAGGAATTATTTGAGTGATAAAAGGAGAAAATGTAATAAGCGAGATGGGAGAGAGGATTGCTGAGTGGAGCGAGGGCATAGAATGAGGTTGGGAATGCATTTGTGAGACAAAGGTCTTTTCCTTGTGTAATCTGGCCTCAGGCCAAGACTTTGTATTGTTTCATTTGTAATAAAACAATGTTGAATGTAAGATGTATTGAACAGCTCGTGGAGGCTTTCAAATGTGTGGTTTTTTATGTTTCGGATGTTAGTGATGCTATCCTTGTGTGTTTCATGCCTTTTAATGGAGACCTAGTGTTAAAGGATCGTTGAGCGAACGCATTGCATCATTCTTGTTTCGCAGGCAAGAAACCCAAAATACATTAAGGATTGGCGTAAAACGCATTTGAAGTGAGGATTCGGACCTCAAATCCTTTAGATTGAAATTTTGAAATCTATCGGGTGCGTAGAACCCAATTGCATCAGTCTGTGTGTGCATTCCCTTATCGCATCACTGAAGGCCTATTACAAAGGAAATCGCGTTAAATACTTAGAAAATTTGAAGAAAGCGGATGTGAAAGTTTATGCAATTGCGTTTGAGTGTTATCGGGTCTGGCATATTATTGCTTCATTGAGGCCTAGACCAAACCTTAGCAATTTGCGATTATGATAGACATATATCACATCGGCCTATCAATGGGGTTTATATATATTGTTAAGTGCCATTACAAATAGCCGATAACGATAGCGATATCGCATCAGGACTGTGGGACAACGCCAATAGGGGAGCCTTGTGCCTATTGACCGCCGATATTACGATTGGACCTCGACCGTCCAATCGGTCAGATCCAGATCTGCGGTGATAATTCATATATTTGCTTATAAAGGTGGAATATCATTCTTTAAGCCTTTTTCAAAGGCTTTTGGAGTTCCGATAGGGAAAGGTAAAGTGTTAAGGAAAGGGGTTGATCGGCAGGGTGATTTATCGGCCATTTGAGATCTGATTGTTGGGTTGTAAAGATCCATTGTGGGTTTTTATTAACCATTGTTTCCGCTGCATCACAATACAAATCTTCAATATACAATCTCCTTTCTAGATAGATTTCAAAATGGGGGACCAAGGTGGTAGAACTTGGTATGCTAAAGCATTGGAGTCTTTGATGCTCACAAAGTATATCCCCCCATGGGGGCTCCACCCTCTTTAATCCATGACTTTCATTTAGATGTGTTGCTTCATTAGCTTAAATAAAGCCAAAGTCACCTTGCCTTGTAACTCCTTAGAACAATTCACTACTTCTAACTAGTTTCCTTCCCAACCTCAAGAGTGATCCAATTCAAAGAGATGAAAAAGGGAAGTGATAATGTGATTTGACATCTAGGCTTGAAGGTATTGAAGAGACAAGTCCTAAATAAAGGAAGGCATCTCATTATACTATCTTACATATTTTTGTCTATTTCCTTTTTCCTAGAATCCATGTGAGGTCCTTTTGGATGAGAGGAACCACTACTTTACAAAGGTGTTAAATAAGAGATCCAAGAGCATTGGATTGAATCTCCTAAGCTTATTAGATTCTTTCTTTTGAAGTATTTTATGTTGAATTATTTTTATCCATGATGCCAACTTACCTATCACATGTTTTTTTATTACCTTGGCTCCCATTCCTTGATTAGACACCATAGGATCTCTTATTACTAAACCCCTTGTAGACTAGGGGAGCACAAACTATGTTTCAATTGATGAAATACAACTTTTTTGTTTTCTTTTGCCCCTTTCCACAAGAATCTCTTAATTTCTTTCCTCCATCACTACATGAACCACACCAAAGACAACAATGTGGAGTACCGTGATATCAAGAGTTTGATAACTCAATGTTAAAAAGAAATACTAATAGAATTTCAAACATAAAAATAATAATGGCACACACACCAAGTACATGATAATTTACCTTGGAAACTCTTAAATGGGAAAACCAACCTCTAATTGAACATTATACCTCTCTCAATCTCATTATATTAACTTTACCCTTCATAATATAGTGTTTAGGTATGCCGCTACATCCAAATACAATACCCACATTAAATGACAACCTTCGTTTCTTTCAAAATTAATTTATAATGGATAAAAAATGTTCTGAGACAAAAAAAAGACCAGAATTTTGTTTTTGGGATCCACTCCCAAACACCTAGTGAAGGGCTTATTTCCCATCTACACCCCCAACAAGGGGGGTAATCACCCCCTTTACTACGGGATGAGACTAAGTCTTCCTACAATGCATATAATGCATGTCTAACATAGAAAAAGATGGGAAAAGTAGACAAGATATATTTATTGAGGATCAACTCAATGGTTGGACCAAGCCTCTAAATTCTCTAATTGATTAGCTTATTCTTAAGTTTTTGGAGGATAGAGGATGAATATGGAGTCCTCAAATTGGTGAGAACAACAGGGATTCCCAAGTATTTGAATGTGTTCCAATGTTGAATTGAGAATCCCATTTCTTTTACAATAGTATAAAGGATAAGGGAAAACATGTTCCAATTGTATATGCTACTTTTAGTGCTATTGATTTTCCTTGTATATGCCTCTAAGTAATGATCCAACATAACTTTTAATCTTTTTCCAATTATCATTGAGGCTTTTCTAATAAGGATAATATCATCTATGCATTGTTAGTGGTTTGTTGCTTTATTCCTAATGATTTCCACACCAAGGAGCAACCCACTTTCTCTTTTTGTTTCAATCCTTCTACCAACTAATTTTCCCATTAGAATGTACAAGAAGGGTGATAGAGAGAATCCTTATCTTAGGTTCTAGTTCCTTGGAAGAAATGAGAAACCTATCCATTTACCAAATGATCACCCAATGAATAATGTGGTTACATAGTCCAAATTTTCTTAGTAAAATCAACATGAAGCTATGCCCTACTCTATTAAAAACATTTTTCATCTCAAGCATAATAACCATGCCTTATTCTTTGTCACTTGATAGAAGTGGATTGCTTTTCAAAAGTGTAACCAGGTTCGATCTTCATAATGACATGTAATTGTGAATTTTGTAAATGATGTAAAGAAGAAAATAAAAATATTATTGTAAGGCTTCTTCATGGGTTTCATAAGAAAGATATTTTATTTGTTAGTGGCTCCCATTGAGAGCCTTAGTATTTATCATTAGAGTCAAAGAGTCAATGTCATGTATGAAGAATCTCTTCTTGAGCATGTTGTCCATATATATATATATATGTATATATATATATATATATATATATATATATATATATATATATATATATATATTATTATATAGATAGATAGATAGTGTTGCAACGATACGCACAAGTCCCTCTCTTGAAGTCAACCTCCAAAGGAAGTAAATATCTCATGCCGACCTTACCTTATGGAGACACATCGGTTCACATGGCTCATGTCGGATTATTTATGAAGACTAACCACTATATATAGGGTGAAGACACTTCGCATAGATTACAGTCCATAACTTCCCATGTCTCTGATATTTCGTTGAACAGTGGCAGTGAAGGGATTCATATCACCTCTGTTTCGAATATCCAACTTGGTGAAGGCTACAATTTTGTGAGAAAGGGAATTCAAATTCCTCTTAAGTACAGATCACAGTGATGGCGAGGAAGAGATTGGTCTCTGTATAGGCCACAATTCGGTGTCTTTGAAGAAGTCATAGTTTTGCATCATGAAGAATCTATAGTTCAGTATTATGCCATAGTGATTTGGTATATCTCACAACAAAGAAGCATTCGATGCCTCTTAGGAAGAGGATCACTATTACGTGACTAGGCCTTGGTGATACTGTATTGAAGAAGGTATCGATACTATCTTAGTGATAAGGATTCTATTCTACTATTGAAGAAGAGGTTCATTACAATGACCTCAATTTGATATGACTACAACGATATCATATGATGCAAGATTTGAAGTGGAAGAAATCAAGAGAGAGTAATCGATAAGGTGAAAAAGGACTTGTGGCTTGGTCTTGGAGTGGCTAATAGGTTAAGGGTCTTGGTCTTGGTATTTGTCAATTGGAATCTCTATAAGAAGAATTTGTGTGGGTTTTTCTGTCAAAGAGTGAGGGGTTTTGGCCCTAACTCATAGCCTACATGACGTGTCTCTTGTCTATTTATGTTCATGCATTGGTCACTGTTTGATGAAGAAGAAAACTAATAATATAACAAGAAGAAGATCCTAATCTAAAGAAGTAAAAATAATTCACAAGAAGTCATTAATAGAAGAGAAATCACCTAATGCTAATGCCCTATATTTCTTAACAATTACTTCTTGCACCAAAATGACATTGTTAGTTATTTGTATTTTCTCAACAAATCCTCCTTTCTCTTCTAAAATAAAACTAGGGAGAGCAATGGAAAGTTTAATGTTCTAGTGTTCTCGCAAGTTTTCATTAGAAAGTGTTTGGATCCCTATGTGGTAAAATTTTTATATCAACATTTTGGGCTAAATATCACAATCCATCATCAGGAGATCTGATGATGGGTTGTGATACTTAGCCTGAAACATCAATATCATTTTTTTACAATGCAGGAATCCAAACACTCTCCAATGGAAAGTTTGTTTGCAATAATTTTTATCACTATTTTTGGAGGCATTGCATAATGAAATCACCCATAATTTAGAGAAATTCATGGGATTAACATGCCCAACAAAAGAAGATTGTAAAACCATAAAGCAATGGGGCTTTGTCCAACTATAAATACCAAATTTCCTTGATAATTTCTTCATATATTCCTCTTACCAAAAGCCAATTTTCAGACATCAAAACTATGATAGGGATATCTTGAAGCATAGGTTGGATCACTTCCTCTGAGATTGTATCTCCCTTGAAGTAAAAGGGTTTGAAGTGCAAATGAGTTTCCTCCAATAAGGATCCCATTTTATTTGCCCAATTACCATCTTTTAGCGTAAGTTTATGAACATGGTTTTTTTGCTTGACAAACCTTACCCTACCATGAAAGAAATTATTATTTCAGTACCCTTCCTTAAGCAAAGGACTTCTTAATGCAATATATAATATTGCTATTCATTCCTACAAAATTAGAATTTTTTGAGGCTAAGTCTCTTTCTTGATTTACTCTCCCCTAGGTAATGTTCATGGTTTCCATTTCAATTGTTATGTAGTTAAAAAAAAAAATCTAGCTTGTTCTCTATCTATAGAGGTTATTTTTTAGAGGTTGTTATGTAGTGGAGGATCTTATGATTAAGGTGAGGACATGGAAGTGATTAGAGTTGACAGGGATTTTTCCTTTGAACCAACAAGGGCTCACTAAGAATTGGAAAAGGGACTCTTTTTTGGATTGCTACCAGTGCAAGGAGGGTTTAGATGGAGGGGCCAATAAGGGAAATATTTTCCAGTGTTTGGCATAATGGTCATATTGATGGTAGGCCTTACATTTTAAAGGGAAGTTATTTGTAGTCATACTTTTTAATATCCCTCCAATGGTCCAATATGAGGATGATTTCTTTGTGCATTCCTTTCTCCAAATCCACTTCCGCACAAATATTGTTGGCACATGCAAACCTTCCTCCTTTAGGGATTGATTTATTAATGTATTTTCCAAGTGAGTTCCTAATAACTTCCAAAGTCTTGTTGTTTTAGTGATCTAGAGGAAAGTGAGGAAGATGAACCCATACTAGAAATATCAAGGGCGCATCTACCTCCAAATCAAAGTCTAGAGTCCAAAGGTTCAAGTACATGCCTTTAGGCCCATAAAATATGGATTGTTATAAAGTATTTATCTTTCTTGAGATTGAATAAGAAGATATAATATCGATGGCCATAGAAAAATATGTGACCTTCCCCTTGATCATTTTCATCCAATTCTTTTGTGTTCATTGATCCATATCCCATGGAGAGGACCATAGAATTTTGAAATAATCGATAAGGGAATTGATTTGCAAGAGGTAGGGCTTTAATGTGAGAAATGGTGGAAGAAAGGGATTTCAATAATTTCAGTTGATTTCTTAACAAAGTGAGATGGGGGAGGGTGGGGGTTGGGGGTGTTTTTGGGGGCACTTTTTTGAAGAGGAGCTTCAATGGGAAGCCACTAGAGCTTGAAAGGATGGGTCCTTTAACAAAGGATTGGGAGGGGGGGGTATGTTGTTTGGAGGAAAAGGGGAATCCCTTGCCCTAAGCCATGGCCAAGGGTTGGAGCATGGAGGAATGACAATGAGATGATTAGGGTAGGTAGAGTGGAAAGTGATAAAATACCTCAAACAATTTAATGTTAGGAACATAAAACATTTTGAATTAAAATAAAATTGAAACACAAATTCCTATCTTGTAATAAAGGGAAAGCAAAGGGCTTTCATAGTGCTCATTGCATTGAACCTCTAATATGAAAATAAAAAAATTGGTTTCACAAATAACAAAATAAAAAAAGAAAGAAAAGAGGATAGAAGAAGATCAATAATTGACCTATAACTTAAAAATTCAAATTGCCTTATCTTGTTGTTGAAGTCACAACTTTGTACCTCCCCATCTACTTGTTAATGATGTGGTTATGAAACAAAATAACAATTTTTTGTTATCTTGGTCAAGCTTTTTATTAACCCAAGCAATAGAAATTTGGTTTATTTCCTCCCATGTTGCTTGGGGACTTTCTTATGTTTGTTCTTAGTGTTTCATACTTCACTCTCTATCCCTTTACTTCATTGTTTTTTCCTTCACAATTGTAGAGTTATACGAGATAAAAATGATGGTAATCATTGTTGTATAAGGGGAGCTTCATTGAAAGGAATCATGTTGTCAATGGGGTTACAGTTTGACAATGAAGACACTTATAACTTTGGATTCTTTACCATGTTGTCAAAGTTTCCCCTTATAATATCCTTGTATGCTTGGTAATGCTATTGTTATGAAGAAAATTAATAACGGTCTATTATATCCGTCCAGCATTTTATTTGTACCTACATATAGAATCATGGTTTCTTTTCTTCCCTTATGACTTATGGGTGAACTTATCCTCTCTTGAAGTGTTTCTTACTTTAATTTTTGAGTCTCTATGCTTTGTTTCAATGTATTTTCATTCACAATCACAATTTTTTACAAGCTAGACACTGATGGTCAATCATTTTTGCATAAAGAGAGATTCATTGAAAGGAACCTTGTTAGCAAAGGGTCATGGTTCAATAGTGAAGACATTAGGCCTTGAATAAGTTAGGACCCAATTATAACCCCACCATTTAGATACTTTTGTAATGTATGAAGCACCTTCAATGAATAAAACCCATTAAATAGTTAGTTAATAGTCACTCATTGTAAAAAATGTCTTATTTGTTAATAAGGCCCAAATTAGATAATAGACTCTCATTATAAGTGCTACCCATAGGTAATTAATATTTTTTATGGGTAAATATATATTTGAGTAGAAGGTTATGAAATGTTTTGTCAAGTATTGTTATTAAATTTGGATCATTGCTCTTGGAGGTTGTCCCATCAAAGAGGCAAGTGAACATAGCTATTTATTTTTACTATCAAAACAATCTTTTTTAGGGTTGATTTCTTTTTCATCTTGTGTTAATGTGTTTTGCACTACAATTTATGTGATTCTTTGAAGTTTTGAGCGTAATTACACTACAAAGGGTATAAAAGCTTTTTCTTCGACATGAAGTGGGAGAAACTTTGGGCACAAATTACAAAGTGTTTTTTTCCTGATTTTTTGAGAGGAAAAAGAGGTCAACAATATTTAGGTCGATTTCTAAGTTTTTCGATGCAAAATTTGGAAAATCCATCCCAAGATTTGAATCTCTCTTGAAATAGGACCTAATTTCGAAATAGAAATCACCCAAAACAAATTTCAGAAATTGGATATACAATTGATTTAAAATCAATATTTTCTTATGATTTTTTTGGGGGATGGTCACAAATTTCACATACTTGATATCTTTTAATAGAGTACATAGATTTCAGTCAAACTTATGTTAGTATATCCAAAAAAGTTGCAGAATTATAAAACTAAAATCATAATCACCAATCCGAGAAGTATAGCAAAAGGTGTGATCATTTTACATTTCCAACTTCAAACCCTACCTTCCATAAGTTAATTTTAGGTTATTTAAGAGCTTTATCTTGGGTTACCAAGTTTGTAATTTATTTTTTGGAGACATGTTTTGGTGTCTTTGAATAACAAAATGATTTGTCATTTAATGGGTAAAATAGTCATAGGGGGAGAATAAACGCAAGAAATACAAGTGGAATAACATTGTTGGAAACCCTTGTAAACCTTGTTTGTACCAATTTGAGTAGTACCACATCAAACAATACCTATATATGAAATCCCAATTCTGCATATCCTTGGGTATATAGGAAATCCCCTAGATATGCCCAAAACCAACTTTATATGACCTAATTTATCACCTTGTTGCTATAGTACATCGAGAACAACACTTAGGGAGACTAAGCTTTCTAGTACCTATGCAATCAAGTAGTATGGTTAGGGGCATAGTTGAGCTTCCTTAGTTAGTTCCCTGAGATATTAAGCTAAGTAATTTTGTTGGACCTCACACATATATAAGAGCTATAGCACTCAACATTCCCTTATCCTAAGAATCCAATAACTCTTTTAGTGATTTCGCCCATGAAGGATAATACCATCAAACCACCTCATACTTCTTGGGACAACATGACTACATTACTATAGGGATGTTGGAATTCGTGGTAGGTAAAATTAAGTAACTTCAGGAGGACATGGAAGGATTGGATGAGAATTTTTACAAGATGTTAGATGAGAAGTTCAACAATGTTGAAAAGGTTTTGATTGGGAAGTTGGCACTTGTGATAGCTCAAGGCATATATGAAGAAGAACATTGGTTTGCACGTCACATTGATCCACGTAAGGAAGAAAATTATAACTCAAGACTATTTAGCCACTCATATCCATCCTCGGTTCCACACAACAATAGATTAATGTATTATAACATAGGGCACCATTCTCCTAAGGGTGCAAGTTTGTTCTTCTATCAAAATGAGTTACCCAAATGGAACTTACTTTTCCATCCAAGAAATTACTAATAACATGATAAAACTTAAGGTGGGAGTCCTAATTTAGATATGAAATGATGGAAATGGTAGGAATGACATAAAAAAACTACTTGTGTTACATCATATGGAGTTAGTTTGTTAAACTTAACCATGCACATTATGAGAGAGATACATAGAATTTTGAGTGGTTTACCAAGTTACACCAAATAGGTTTAGTCATCGATTTTAGGGAAACCTTTGAGAAATTATCCATCCATATAGAGAACTTAACATATTATTTCTATAAAGAAATGCTTTATTAGTGGTCTGAAAGAGGATATTTGAGCACATGTCATAATGAAATGTCTTGCTACATGGTTAGAAGTAACTGAAAGAGGCCTATAAGTCAAGATGGTGATTGATGCACAAATAAAAAACCCAACATGCATTCCCCATACTCATCCTTCCCAAGGTAATTCCCCAAGCAAAATTCCTACTCATCCCTTGGAAGTACATAGGTTGTATCCAATAGAAATAGTAGACCATCGATGATGTGGAGTTTGTTGTATTTGTGATTAAAATATGCTTTAGGTCATAAGTGTAAAGAACAAAATTTGTTCCAAATTGATATGACCACATAAGCCCTCACTGAAGACATAACAACTGAAGAGACACCTGAGTTATAGGTTGAAGACAACAATATTTGGACTTAAGCAGATATTGAACCTCCATTTTCTCATGAAGAACCCTAATATCTTTGCATGCAATATTATGCATTTCAACTCCACAAACCTTGAAACTCATAATCTACATCAAGCATTGAAAAGTTGTAGAGCTAGATGATAATTTCAGCACTTGCAATTTCATCCATAAGAGAGTGGTAGAAGAAAACCATTTTTTTTTACACGGTGCACACAAATTTCAAATCATAATTGCTAATGGATATATGATGAAATGTGGGGCAAATGTCAAAATGTCAAACTCTAGATGGGAGACTATCAAATCAAAACCCATCCTAGATGGGAGACTACCATGTTGTCAAAGTTGCCCCATATCCTCAAATATGCCCCTCTTTTACTGGAGAAGGGAAATGAACAAATTGATAGCTTTGTTAACAAACCAATCCCCAAAAGTTCTAATCATTAGCCTCAAATACATGTTGAAATGTTTGTACTTTTTGGAAAATCAAACAATTGTCATCTGTAAATCCTATATGCTAGAGTCTAATTTAATTTTTATGTTACCATTTAGGGTTAATCATCTAGGTACTTCAACTTTCGATGAAGCTATAAAAAATTCAATGCATTATAAACAAACACACCATCCAATTTCTTAGAGGTTGATTGTCCTGCTAAGGGTAAAACAACTACATTTCACTTTTAAATCCTTTCATGTTAGGTTCCATGTAACCAAATATTTTTATTTCTTACTATGTCTCTGGTAGCAACGACTGATGCATCATTTCATACATGGAACAAGACAATGTTTCCATAAAATGGGAGTATTTTGGAAAAGTAAGGTTCAATAGAAAGCATTGTAGCAAGAACAACTCAAGCTGGCACAATATCATGAACAATCATCGCCATGAATTCTAAAGAGAGGTGCCCCGAAACAACAACACCATACAATTGAAGAGGATGATGTGCCTTTCAATGTACCTATCAAGGAGAAGGATAAAACGAGCATGCTAAACTCCCCAAAGATAATAATGCAAGGCAAATGAAAAAGTGACAGTAATGGATTAGTGACTATTCATTTAACTTAGTTCACGAGGGATTGTAAGAGTAACATTCATGTCAAATGCAGCCAGGCTTAAATAAAATTGAAGTTTCAAGTTTTAAATATAGCAATTTATTGAGCTAACATATATATGACAACAAAACTAAAGTTGTTGGATATCAAGCATGAAATAAAGTGACTACGATGAAGCCAATCTTATGGCCTACATAGAGACTAGAAGCTAAAAAGCATATTGGAGACACGAGGCTCCTTGACCATTTGCTCAAGCATATGACAAACATCATCATCACGAATGGGGAACATGTCTTGAGCTGTCTGGGCTTATGGAGATAGTAAATCAGGCATGTATTGAAGATCCTACATGAGTTCCCCCTCATGGTTGGAAGGCTAGGGATAAGTTTCCTTTGAATTATTATGGGAGAGGAATGACATTGTTGGAAAATGATTAGTGAAGATATTCACAAGTTGAATAGGCAAACATGCAATAACTGTTTTATATTGCAGTTTACTATCATTTGAAAGACAACAAACAATCTAATTCAAAGTCTTTTTTCATCCAAATGTCTTTCTTATCTTCTATGAAAAGCACAGATAACAAAAAGATGAAAGAAGATTATGGTATTTCGACAAAGAGTGATGTAATCATTAATGAATAATTGAAGGTAGCTTTTCGCTTTAGCAGTACTTTGTCAAATTTGTAAAGTAACTGGTATTTTTAATTATTATGTTTAATGCTTTGTAGGACATGAGGATCGAAATAACAACTCCGAGAAGTGAGGTTGGTCCAATGCAAAATCCTTGAAGAGAAAAATCACTCAAAGTTGCCTAATGTGAGATCTATAACAAACTATGCAAAATATGTAAAAACTTAAGTTTGTAGTTGGTTCGGGGTTAAGGTTAATTGAGGATATGATCAAAGGGAAAACACACACACACACACACACACACACACATGTATATAGTTTTTAATGGTAATGCAGATGGAACCAGTGAGTGATGATCTAAAGTTTCAAATGAGCCTTACTGATAGTCAAATTAAGAAGACTATTCAACCTATCAGTAAAATGCATGTGATTGACAAGCATCTCCTTAAATTATCAACATTTTAGCCAAAATATACTTTGTTATGCCTACTTTTCCATTCTATGTTGTAAAGAATGCATTCAAAAACCATAATAATAATGTGTTCAAATTGTTGACAAGTCTTGTTGTAGTATACTTGAAAGGGTTAACAAACAAATAGAAGTGAGAGAAATCAAGTTTACAAATATTGATTGAAGTGAGTGTGTATATTTGGCAATGATTATTCAACATTAATGTCACCAAGACCACAAATACAATGTATTATTATCCCAAACTTTTATTATTATTATTTTTTGTGTTTGTTTAACACATTAACATTGAATCATTTCCATCAGATGATGTTTACAACTAAAAGCATCTATCCATTCACTGTAAAGATGAAAAGGGAAATATTTAAAAATATTTCTATGATATTTTGTTTTTAAGATATATTTTATTTTTAAGTCTTGAAATCCTTTAATAAGTTTGAATGAATTGAGTGAGTGTATTTTGCAAGTGATTAGAAAGAATTTATTTTGTAATGAGTTTCTTAATGAAGTTAATAAAATTGAACAACCCAACTCAACATTTTGGATTACTTGTGATAAATTAATCTATGTTGTTGCTTTATTTTGTCTTTTTAAAATTGAGTTAAAAGATTTTGTTACTTTTGTTGTTACTATTCACTCTACTTCTTTCTATTCTTGACAAATGTTTTATATTAATTAATTATTCAAGGACCATCCAAAATAACTCCTATTTCTTAGTAAATAAATATTTTATTATTTATTCGTAAACCATTCACCAAACTCTTTCTTCTCTTTGAACAACCAAAATATTTGGATTTACTTTTGAGTTTCTTTTGGGGTTACTATTCATTCTACTTCTTTTTATTCTTGGCAAATGAATTATATTAATTAATTATTCATGAACCATCCAAAATAACTTCCATTTCTTAGTAAATAAATATCTTATTGTTAATTTATAAACCATTCACCAAACTCTTTCTTCTCTTTGAAAAACCAAAATATTCAGATTTACTTTTGAGTTTCTAACCAAAGTATTTGGATTTACTTTTGAGTTTCTTTTGGGGTATGGTAGTTATTATTATATTAAAGACTTTACAACTTTACGATTATGTATACAGGTTGGTAATTGCTCTTTTTGTATGTGTGGTCTAATGATTAATAACACATATTTCCTCTTAGGAGGTCACAAGTTAAATACACGTCTATAAATTTCATTAGTCAAATTCCTAACCTTAGTAAACCTTATTAGATAGTTAATTATATATTAATATTATTATTATTAGTTTTTTTTGGCGGAAAATTAGGTGAGATCTTTGAACTAGTGACTTCCCAATAGCAAGGTGCTATGGCCGGTTCGAACTTAATTGAACCCTTAGGGCAGATACAATTATATTATTTTTTTTGTTAGTAATAATATCAATAAAATTAATAATTTATTTATTTTATTTTAATTTGAATATACATGGCAATATATGATGAATAATATTTTATTTCTACTTTAATATTTACTGGATATTTAATTTATGTAAAGTATTAGCACAATCACATTATTAAATATAATTGATACATATCTTTTTTTTCACCAATTAACCTATAAAAAAAATACATTATATTAACCACATTTATTAATATAATTACGCCGTAAGGCGTTTCCATCTGAAATCAACTTTCCTCATTGTCTACTTGTCATTTTGTGCACCACACGATTAGATGCTAGACGATTAAACAAATGGAAAATAAACAGGCATTTTATGTTATGGCATTCGCTCAGCAAGATAGAGTTTCTTGGCGCAACTGTTGGAGCTTATCTCTATGAAGTAACCCCACTTCAAAACCTGTCGACATTCTTTCTCTGGGTTCTGCTACTCCTTCGAGGAGTTTTCATTTCGCCTGGTTCAACCGACACAATCCCTTTGTGAGTATTCTGCTTCATAAATATGAGGTAGAAAGAATATATATATATATATTTTATTTTATTTTATGTATCAGAGTTTCGATTCTTCCTTTTATGTATCAGAATTTCGATTCTTCCTTGGTTTTCATTGTGAGCGTTGTGGACAGATGTGTTATTGGGTAATCCTTGCACTAACTTCATTTCTCTGGTCAATATCCCCACCTGTTGCGTACAATCAGGTACTATCGTGTTTATTTATCTATAGATTGAAATTTGTTGAACATGTTATTCTTCATTAACTACTGGTGGTTTGAGCTAGATACAAATTTTGTGACTGAATGATTCATCAGAGTGTTTTTGTTAACAGTTGCATTCAGCCTCAATTTCTGAAGAAGCATTACCCGTTTTGTCCCTTTTCGGTGCTCCTGTTTTCGCAAGGATATTCATTAAATTTAATTTATGTTTTAAATTAATTTATTCCGTAAATTCTTAGGGTTGATTCTTCTCTTTTCTTCTCTAGAAACTAAAGGTCAGGGCGATGGGATGGCTTACGATTTTGAATTTGAAGACTTCAAAAGTATATTCTTATACGCTCTCACCCCCCACCCCCGGCCCTTTCTTACTGCTTTCATTTTTATGAAAACTCTTCTCCTTTATGGGTTTATATTCTCTCCTCTCTGATTGAACAAGTATTCGCTCAACCATGATATCCTTACACTTTTGGTCTAGGACAGTCATAGCACTTTTGGTCGATTAAGTTTTTATAGTCGGGATTTGAGATTATTTTTAGTAAAGTTAGTTGAGAAGAAATAGGGGTTTTAATATTACCCCTCATGGTTTACTTTCGGAGAGAACTCTCGTCTTGGAATTCTCCCTCCCGGAGTTATATCTGCAAGTAAAATAGAACCCTCTCTTTTGTTTGTTTGGTTTTTTTATAAATCTGGTTAATATCACAAAGTCGTGGGAGCGTAACCCTACTATTTAATTTGGACATTGACTAACTGAATCCTCATGAATTTTAATTTATGTACCATTTGTTTACCCAAATTTAGTGTACAACTTCCAAAATTGTTATATATATATTTTGCTTACATTCAAACAGTCAAATGGTTTAAATAGTTGAAATCGCCAATGCCTAACTGGTGTATGTAAAAATTCATGTTAGCATTTTTCCTTTTTGTGCACGCTATCAAGTTGTGTATATGCTCCTATAGTAGAAAATACAATATTAGCCTCTTTAAAATCTGTTATATTCATGGGATTGAAATTAAATGTTTTCTTGATTCCTGCTTATAAATGTTTTATTGCATCTTGCCAACAATTTTTAAGTTCTATATTAAGGAAAATTAATTCGCTCAACCGTGATATCCTTCGTGTTGTTTTTAATCTACTGCCCTCTTTTTAATCTACGGGTCTCGATTCTTTTAATCAGCTAATAGTGGAATAATGTTGTTAATAGCTTTTCAATAAAAAAAAATTGGATAATTTATTTTACGAGATTAAGTTTAAATCATTAAATTTTAAGTGAACAAATTTATAATTATTTATTTTTTGAATTTCATTAGAACATATATATATTTTACTGGATTAGGTTTAATACAAAATGGGTTTTCAATTTTAACAATATTTCAATCTCGACAAAGATAACGATGTACACAGAACAAAGAACATGTAATCGCAGGCTCTTAAAAGAAAAGTTATATTAGCAAATTTCATATACACACACAATTATTTACATGCTCTCATTTTGTTTTAACTGTGGGTATATAAACATTTATGTCATGGAAAACCTAGATTTATACAGCAACAAATTCTAATAAAAGAAAACATATAAATCTGGATGAGGAGAGGAGCCCCGAGTCCATTTTCTGCCCAGTACAACAATAGAATCCGATTCTATTCCGAATCGGAAATAAAATCAAATTCTATTCCAAATCTTGAAGCAACCTCAAGAATGTGGGTGCAAAACAATAGAATCAAACAAGTGTGCTGCTGAGACTGTTCAACAATTGCAGGTTGAAATTGTTCGATTACGAACATACAATGAAAGGATAATGCGTGAACATGAGAGAATCTTACAGAGTTTCTTAAATAGACATAACCATTGAGCTTATCGACCTAGTCCTGACCCCAGTGCCGCTGGTGACAAAGAACATCAACGCGAAGATGAAGATACTTCAGAAGGAAGCCACAATCTAGTGATTGATGGTGGCAGAATTAACCATGAAGAGGAATTAGACAATGTCCCTGATCAAAAGAAAAAGAAGCAACAAAAACTTACACTTTTGGTCGATTAAGTTTTTATAGTCGGGATTTGAGATTATTTTTAGTAAAGTTAGTTGAGAAGAAATAGGGGTTTTAATATTACCCCTCATGGTTTACTTTCGGAGAGAACTTTCGTCTTGGAATTCTCCCTCCCAGAGTTATATCTGCAAGTAAAATAGAACCCTCTTTTTTGTTTGTTTGGTTTTCTTATAAATCTGGTTAATATCACAAAGTCGTGGGAGCGTAAGCCTACTATTTAATTTGGACATTGATTAACTGAATCCTCATGAATTTTAATTTATGTACCATTTGTTTACCCAAATTTAGTGTACAACTTCCAAAATTGTTATATATATATTTTGCTTACATTCAAACAGTCCAATGGTTTAAACAGTTATTGCTGAAATCGACAATGCCTAACTGGTGTATGTAAAAATTCATGTTAGCATTTTTCCTTTTTGTGCATGCTATGAAGTTGTGTATATGCTCCTATAGTAGAAAATACAATATTAGCATCTTTAAAATCTGTTATATTCATGGGATTGAAATTAAATGTTTTCTTGATTCCTGCTTATAAATGTTTTATTGCATCTTGCCAACAATTTTCAAGTTCTATATTAAGGAAAATTAATTCACTGATCATTTTATGTGTGTCATTATTCACCACTATTTTACTTTCCTATCAGGTGTAAGGACAATCTGTAAAAGATAATATTTACATGTTCATGGTTGCTCTCTTTATGTCAGGCTGATGTGTTCTAGCAACCTTACCTAGGCTACCATTTCCCTCTAAGAGATTCTAGCAGTCTTCTTGGTTATTCGGTTATGATTTAGATCTCAGTCCTCAACTTAAATTTGTCGTATGTTAAGGAATTCCTTCCTTATTCTTAGTCGTGCTTTGATGATTTCACTGGTATAACTTTTATATATCTATTAGCTCAATTTACTATATAATACCACTATATAATTTCTGATCCCACAAAATTATAAAATAGCTTGTTTTTGTTCTTATTATATACTCTATTTTTAATTCTAGAATCAACCTTTGAGAACTCATCTTATATAATATTTACGCCGTAAGGCGTTTCCCTCTGAAATCAACTTCCCTCATTGCCTACCTCTCATTTTGTGCACCACACGATTAGATGTTAGACGATTAAACAAATTTCAAGCATTAGATCAATGGCAAGGGGAAGAGACACAGGCGGAATGGAAACGGGACAGGCATTTTATGTTATGGCATTCGCGCCGTGGAGTTCGTTCCACATGGGATTCGCTAGCAACATGGATATAGAACCCGGAAGATGTCGGACAATAGACGATAAGAAATGGCATTGCTCACTCAACGATTAGAGCCTGCAAACTCATCTATGTTATCAATGATAAACGTTGGAGTTTGGCATTTGACTGATTCAGGAAAAAAAAGGCTGAATTATCGTTACAAAGAGTCGAGGAACAACCAAAGTGGTTGCAGGGTCAGCGTAGCAGGCAAGTCAAATATTGGATGTGAGGCAAGTGTCTCAATTGTTGAGAAT
>APFE030671501.1:5099-25049 GCA_000404065.3 Pinus taeda | reverse complement strand
CCTTAAGAAGAAATCTAAAGTCTTTGATAGGTTTAAAGAATTTAAGGCTCTGGTGGAAAATCAGACAGAGAAGAAGATAAAGGTGTTGAGGACAGATAATGGTGGGGAATTTTGCGGCAAGGAATTTGAAGAATTCTGTAAGAAGTGTGGTATAGCACGGCAGAAGACTACTCCATATACACCTCAGCAAAATTGAGTCGCAGAAGGAATGAACAAGACGTTGATGGAAAGGGCAAGAAGCATGCTCAGTGGTGTTAGTTAGGACAGGAATTTTGGGCAGAGGCGGTGGATACTGCATGTTACTTGGTCAACAGGTCACCTTCATCAGTGTTGGAGGATAAGACTCACAAGAAGTATGGACTGGTAAGAAACCCTCTCTTTCACATCTGAGGGTATTTGGATGTGATGCATATGTACATGTTCCAAAGGAGAACCGAACCAAGTTGGATAGTAAATCTGAAAAGTGCATCTTTATTGGGTATAAGGATGGCTTAAAGGGTTATAAACTTTGGAAACCAGTCACACGGAAGGTTGTGTAGAGTCGAGATGTGGTGTTTAGAGAGGTGAAATATGTTATTAAACATGAAGTCCAACCAAAGGAACCTGTGAAGATAGAGTTTGAATTAAAGGAGGAAGAATCAGACTCTGTAGCAAAGAGGAATCAGAAGCTGAAGAGCCACAAACTCCGGTTGTGAGAAGATCAGTTCGAGAAAGAAGGCAGCCAGAAAGGTATAGTCCATCTGCTTTCTGTTCAAACTTTGCTTTGTCTGTTACTGATGATGATCCCAGAACTATGAAGGAAGTAGTGGATTCAGAGGATGGAAAAACTCTGGAAAGAGGCGATGGTTGATGAAATGGCATCTTTGCCCAAAAATGAGGCTTGGGATCTGGTGGAGTTGCCGGCTGGAAGGAAACCCATTGGCAGCAAATGGGTGTTCAAGAAGAAGACAATGCAGAAGGGAAGGTGTAGAAATACAAAGCTCGTTGGTAGCAAAAGTTATTCCCAGGTGCCGGGAATGCTTTTGGTGATATTTTTTCTCCTGTTGCCAAGGTAACTTCTATTAGATTACTTTTATCTGTTGCTGCTGCTTTTGATTTTGAGGTAGAACAGATGGATGTGAAGACAACATTTCTTCACGGGGATTTGGAAGAGGAAATCTACATGAAGCAACCTGAAGGCTTTGCGGTGAAGGGTAAGAAAGAACTAGTATGCAGTTAAAGAAGTCTCTGTATGGGTTTAAACAGTCACCAAGGATGTGGTATCAGAAATTTGATACATTTATACGGGGACTTGGCTTCACCAGAAGCAAAGCAGATCATTGTGTGTATTTTAAATTAATTGGTGACCGTGTTATTTATCTGGTCTTGTATGTTGATTATATGTTTTTGGTTGGAAATGACAATGAAATTATCCAGGATTTGAAGACCCAATTGTCCTCCAAATTCGACATGAAAGATCTCGGTGCTACAAACTATATTTTGGGCATGGAATTAAAAGAGATCGGGCAAAGAGGAAGCTCTGGTTAAACCAGAGGAAGTATGTCGAGACAATATTGCAGAGGTTTAATATGCAGGATAGTAAACCGGTGAAGGTTCCTATTCCTGTAGGTGTGAGGTTATCTGCTGGACAGTGTCCCAAGACACAAGAAGAGGAAGAGGACATGTCCCGTGTTCCATATGCAAGTGCAGTCGTTAGCTTGATGTAATGCCATGGTCTGTACTAGACCACACATTGCACATGCAGTGGGAGTATTGAGCAGGTTTATGTCAAAACCAGGCAAGGAGCACTGGACAGCAGTGAAGCGGGTTTTCAGGTATTTGCGTGGCACTAGTGATTATGGTTTGTGCTACCAAGGAAGACCAGGATTGGACAGAGTGTT
This sequence comes from Pinus taeda, assembly GCA_000404065.3. Classification (NCBI taxonomy): domain Eukaryota; kingdom Viridiplantae; phylum Streptophyta; class Pinopsida; order Pinales; family Pinaceae; genus Pinus; species Pinus taeda. Next base: position 23,169 of record APFE030671501.1, on the reverse strand, counting down.
GGATTTCCGTGGCTTTGTTGATGCAGACTGGGCTGGAGATCTGGATCAGAGAAGATCTACAAGTGGGTATGTGTTTAACCTATTTGGAGGTGCAGTCAGTTGGATGAGTAAGAAAACAATCTGTAGTGGCACTATCAACTACAGATGCAGAATACATGGCAGCCACTCATGCAAGCAAGGAAGCAGTTTGGTTGCAGAGATTGTGTTCAAGTATAGGGTTAGTACAAGGAGCTATAAGGATAGACTGTGACAGCCAAAGTGCAATTTTCTTGGCAAAGAACCCTGCTTATCATTCAAAGACAAAGCACATTGATGTTCAGTATCACTTTGTGAGGGATATGATAGAAGACAAAAAGGTGTTGCTGGTAAAGGTGGACACTTTGAAGAATACTACAGATGCATTGACAAAATCTGTGAGCTCTGAGAAGTTCTCTTGGTGTAGAGAAACAATGGGCATTTCAGGGTTGGAAAAATGACTAAGCTCTCCTGCGGAAAGAAAACGACAAGTGGGAGATTGTTGGGTTGTGTTATATTCTTTCCACGACTAACCCACGTAGTGAACCGGGGGGTTTGTGGGGGGCGGGTAGCCCCCCTCTGCGAGGTCTGGGGTAGCGCCCCGGGATTTTTTTTTTTTGGACCCTATATTAGGTTGGGCGAACCTACCTATGGTTTTCTGTCCATGGTTTTGGACGTGATGGTTTTCGGTCCATGGTATTGGGTGCTTCGACATGTATAAATATGTATTGTAACATTGAAAGGAATATAATGAAAAAATCAAGCTGGTAGTCCCAGTTTTGGGATCCAGTGGGAAATCTCTATGTATATGTGTTTTATGTGTTATGCTCTCGCATTTTTATTTTTCATGCGATTTAGAATTCGTATGCAGGTAATTTATGTACGGGGTTAAAACCTACAATGCCTTCACAGAGAAATTCACAAACTTGCAGCAAAAGGGTCTACCCAGCTTAGTAACAAGCAATCAAAAACTGTTATCACATCAACAATATGCTCCCTGGGTAAACATGTATGTAACAAATTAGATCACTGCATCATCCAGCACCTCAGAAGACACAGGGCCTCCTTCCGGACAAAATTTATATGAAAAATTGGAAAATTTGTTTTTTATAAAACATGAAATAAATCATCTTTTTGAAGTCAAGCCTAACTTTTACAGGTATACTGAGGCTGATGAAATACTTGTAAAAATACAAAGACATCAGTTGCCTACAGAACAGTGGTGGCAGAGTATGCTGCAAGTTTTGCCTAAGTAATTTGGATCTTTCTGCTTATGTACACTTGGTCAAAGAGCAAGACACGTGGCAGATATGAAGGAAGGAGCTCAAGCGAGGATCAGGACACATTAAAGATGAATCAAGAGCAGGTGAAAAGATCAGGACAACAACGCAGGAAAAGAAATTAAGGACATAACTACTAGTCGAATTCCTGGGTGAAAAGTCTAAAATATCTTGTCAGTTAAAGCAGCCAGCACAACCACAATAACTCCTACCTTTATTTTGGCATTTATTTCTCTGACAGAGTAGTTGAAGAAAGTTATTGCTTCTTATCTTATCCTCAAGATATTTTTTAAACTCTCTTTTTGTATAAATACGCCCCCAAGGAATGTATTCAGGGTTGGTGATTCTCCTATTGGACTACGTTGTAACTCTGATGATATTTATTAATACAAAGGCTGTTGAAATGCATTGCTGCTGGACCTTCTGAATGTGGATTTGATGATTCTGGACTCTGCTATAGAATTCCTGTGTCTTTCTTTGGCTCAATAAGTTATTCTAAATTGTGTTTTTGTGTTTTCTATGCTTGCAAATTTCATATATCTTCCATAAATCTTAAAAAGAATAGCCCAGAACTTGTTTAAATACACTCTGTGTTCAGTTCTTGCTGTTATTTATGTTTTCTTTAGAACTAGCATAAACAGAAATTCTTAAATGCTTATGTTTCCACTAATTCTTTCATTTTGAAAATTCCCAAGGAATTCTTCATTTCTCCTTGGAAATATTCATGCACCTTCCCTCTGCCACCATGATAAAGGATCCTTGACTACCCTTTACCCCCTGGCTTACGTCCCATCAATCACTAGCTTTCAATATTGTTCCAAAACTGATTATCTTGCTCTGTAGTATTGCACAACATCACAGAAACACACTCAACAGTCCATCTTCATAGAATCCATTGCCCAATGGAATAATCTTTTTCAGACTTGCATCCTAGCTCTTTTTGAAATCACCATCCAAACAAACTTAAAACAAACCTTTGCACATCATAACTAGCATAAAAACTTCAAATAAACAAAGTTAAATTATATATAGAGAGCCCTCTCTGGATGCAGTTTGGCTAGAAATTGTACCTAAAAGCTTGGTTAGTGGTTACCTCGGCTGTATTCCCTTTTCTCACAAGTTTTGGGGAACAACCTTAGTGATAACAATGAGGAAAATAGTAAGAGTGTTAAAATTGGCAACTAGGGCCAAAATCCATGTGGGTCAGCTTATTAGTGGAAACTAATATTTTTATTGGATCCCTCACATCGAGAGGTGTAGGATTGATCTAAAGATCATCCAATTCTGATAAGTATTTATGGAGATATGAATTTATTTTGATTATGAAATTATTATCAAGCCGACCAGCAATTTGAGTAGGCTTAGAAGCCCTATATACGTGTCTATTCGTCATCTTCATTTCAGTATAAATAGAAGAGGATTTGAAGTCTTTTGGCAACTCTCTTCAAGTGATCTTCTCTCCACGTCTTGGGTTTTTGGAGAAGGAGATACACTATGGATTACACTGGCCTAGTATGATGATGCCCTAATTGAGAATGTAGTCATGAATCCGCATGCTATGGAGATGTATTCATCTACGAATTAAGGAGCACGTATACCATAGTCAAACATAGTTCATGGAGCCCTAGCCGCAATAAGTCGCAGGCTTATGAGGATGCAATCAGAAACCTTGTAAGCTAGACCCTATGCGTTGTCATGGAATGTTGATCATGACATTGATACGCTGGGAATAATTAACACGCAGTTTATATATATACACGCTGTTTCATATGACATATATCAACGCTGTTTCATATGACATATATCAACGCTATCCAATGTTATACATATACACGCTGTTTCATATGACATATATCAACGCTGTCCAATGCTATATATATACATGCTATTTCATATGACATATATCAACGCTGTCCAATGTTATATATATACACACTGTTCATATGACATACCACTGTTCATAAAGATCTATATATACAGTTCATGAAGAGAAAATTCACGTTGTTCATTATGAGGATATTTCGTTGTAAATGGAAACATATACGTAGGTATATGTAGACTGGAGACATATACACAGGTGTATGTAGACACCTATTCCATTGTTCAATGAAATACTTCATACGCAGCCATATATTCGCATGGCATGGTGATACGCTGGTCTCCAAGACGCAGATGAAGGAAGATGCTCCCAGCCACGTGAAGCTCTAAATCATCGTAATGAACTACAAACATATGCAGCCCTAAACGCAAGTACCTATACGTTGTAGCCGCTGTATATGAAGGAAGCTGCAGGTCATGATGACACATACATAGATCATTGATGACATTTATAAGTAGATCATGGAGACTTATGGATGTTGAACATGATGACACATACGCATATCATAAAGGACTTCATATGCAAAAACTATATACGTTGTACTTGATATGTAATCTGGGCATATCTAAAATTAGCCTTGATGTGCTATGAAATGTTGAAAAGAAGATCCCAATATCCTACAACATGATGAATGAGATCATGTGCATGGGCAACATGAAGCATAATGATCAAGGGAAACATGATGAACAACCAGATCATGGTCATGGACAACATCATGATGAATGTAATCATAAGCATGGGTAGCTTGATGATGGATGAGATCATGGACATAAAGGGAAATATGAGATCATGGACATACAGGGCAGCATGATGATGAATCGGATCATGGTTATGAGCAGCATGATGATAATCATGATTAGTGCAGCAAGTGGACCAGATGCAACACTATAATAGGTGAAGCTGTCACCTTAGAGAATCAGTTGAAGCAGAATGTCTTCAACTGATCTCATCGTTATACGGAATGATCTATGCTAGATCTAGATAAGTCAAAGTGTTGACTTCTGTTGTAAATGTACTATCTCTCTCTCTTTCTCTGCTGGACTTTGAAGAACATAAAAGAAGAATTGATCAAGGGTTTCCCCACATTGTGGGGTTTGTCCCTGGCTGGCGCCACATCTTGTGTCCTCTTGTCTTGGCTTGTCTTCTGTGATTTATATTTATGTTTTATCTACAGTCTACTTTAATGTTGATGTGATTGCTAATTGTGAAAATTTAAATAAATTGCTCTAGCATAGAACATACCTAAAAATAACATGGAATTAGAGCTGAGGTGAAGACAATGCCCAAGAAAGAGTGAAAGAGCAATCACCAAAGACAGTTGGGACAAGATGGAAGGATCAATGGGTTCCTCATAATTCACATAGGGTGAAGTTGAAGCATAGCATATTATCAGAATGGCACAACGGAACTTCTATTGGCCTACCTAAAGATCACTTCATTGGGAAGTTCAAATCTAAGGGTGGAAGGAAAGCCATATATCTTGGTTATAAGTTCGGCCCTTATGCGAAGGAGTTTCTGAATGGCAGAGATGCAACTCATCAAGGACATGGCTGACTCTTCAAGGAAGCAAGGAACCCCAGGAATGGAAGTGGAAGATTTTAAGGTGGCATTCGTCGATGGAAAGGTACGTGTTTGAAAATATAATTTTCAGAGATGTTTTTTGAGTTCAAGGTTGTATCAAGTTGCAGGAAGTCCACTAGGGGACCATGTCCACTGACACAGAGCACTGGAGGTCTGTGAGTTAGATGGTGACAGGGATGCCTGAATTCAAAAAGAGCATGAAGGTACATGTCTGAGATGTAGCGAAGGAAAATCTTATAAGGGGACCATTCCCCTCATGCCACAGGTCCACAGGTTTGGAACAACCCAAGGAGTTTGAGATTCATGATCGGGAATATCATGTATGCAGGTGGAAGAAGGCCCTCTATGGCTTGAAGCAAAACACCCCAAGCGTAGTATGAGAGGACTGATAGTTGTTTAATGAAGCTGAGATTCACTAAGGAGTGAAACTGATTCAAAATATTATCCGAAGGTTGTGGATGATAGACCTCTCATACTGGCACCTTATGTGGACGAACTATTTCTAACAGTTGCAGACCCTCTCATTTGTAGAAGTGAGAGGGAGTTGGATTCCGGATGTGAAATGATAAACTGCAAGTCTGTGACTACCTTGAGGAAGTTATCTGGTAGTGATGTTGGACCAGACTTGGGAAAGTTCTAGGTGATCTTCCGTCCGGACATATGTTTTGCAGTTAGCACGGGGAGCTCATATTTGGATGAGCCTCACTGGATTGTGCCAAGAATCTTCTGAGATGTCTTCAGGGCACAATCTCTCATGGATTGAGATACACTACTGGAAATATGAAATTGCATGATTATTCGAATGCTGATTAGGCAGGTAGTGTGGAGGATCAATGAAGCACTTCTTAGTGTTGTTTCTCTTTGGATTCTGCTTCAATATAATGGATGAGTAGGAAGTAGAAGTGGGTTTCCATAAGCACCACCGAGACCGATACATATCTACGAGTATGATCTCGTATGAAGCTGCCTGGTTGGGGAAGCTCTTTAGTGAGCTGTTTGATCACATGCCACTGTGATTCTCTGTGACAACCAGAGGTGGGATTCAATTATTGAGGAATCCCATATTCGTCGATTTCTCCAATTGATAGACATCATCTGGGATATGGTAAGTCGATGAGCAAGGAGGCTCCATCACATTAAGATGATGTACAGGTCAATACACCTTGTCAAAGCACTGAGGAAAGATCTAATCTGTGATTTTCCCAAACGACTTGGAGTCGTCAAGAAACCCTTGTACAAGGGTCCTGCATGTTGCATACATTGAGCTCTGGGAGCTTTGAGGGCTTGCGATTCTTATTGGAGCAACATATGACCATAGGGTGACTCACCCTCCCTTGGTGGTGCACACTGGAACAAGATGATTCACTCTTTTGTGGGACAAGATGATTCACTCTCTTGTGCAACAAGATGATTCACTCTCCTGTGTAGCAGGATGAATAGTTCTCCTGTGAGGCCTGGATTGACGTGTTCTCCATGGCGATTGTAACAGGATTGATGTGTTCTCCTGTGAGGCCTGGATTGATGTGTTCTCCATGGCGATTGTAGTAGGATTGATGTGTTCTCCTGTGAGGCCTGGATTGATGTGTTCTCCATGGCGATTGTAGCAGGATTGATGTGTTCTCTTGTGAGGCCTGGATTGATGTGTTCTCCATGGTGATTGTAGCAAGATTGATGTGTTCTCTTGTGAGGACAGGATTGATTAGTTCTCCTGTCGAGGCATCCTACCCATGTAGTCTGGGACTCATGGGAAGTACCTCTCATCTGATTAATGAGCAGAGAAATGAAGTTAGGGACCATAGTAGTACCGATGGACACATCGCTGTATCTACCGTACTCCCTATGCTAGTATGACCTCCATTGGTTTGGGATCAGTGATACTGGTCTGGGACCAGTGATAGGAGTGGTACCCACTATGACGCTGACTTTGGGTCAGTTGAGACTGGTTTGGGACCAGTGGTACGCACTTTGAGACTGACTTCGGGTTAGTGGAGAATGTTATGAGACATTCTCAATCAATTCTTCTTCTTCATGGTTCAGCAGAGTTGGGCAAAGCTGAGCAGAGCTAAGAAGAGTAGTGCAGGGCATTGATGGCAGAGATAGTACCACCAGACATATGGATCAACGTATGGAATTATCCCTAGTTGAGAGGGAGTGTTAAAATTGGCAAATAGAGCCAAAATCCATGCGGGTTAGCTTATTAGTGGCAACTGATATTTTTATTGGATCCCTCTCATCGAGAGGTGTAGGATTGATCTAAAGATCATCCAATTCTGATAAGTATTGATGGAGATATGAATTTATTTTGATTATGAAATTATTATCAAGCCGACTAGCGATTTGAGTAGGCTCAGAAGCCATATATATGTGTCTATTCATCATCTTCATTTCAGTATAAATAGAAGAGGATTTGAAGTCTTTTGGCAACTCTCTTGAAGTGATCTCCTCTCCATGTCTTGGGTTTTGGAGAAGGAGATACACTATGGATTACGCTGGCCTAGTATGATGATGCCCTAATTGAGAACGCAATCATGAATCCACAGGCTATGGAGATGTATTCATCTACAAATTAAGGAGCAGGTATACCACAGTCAAACGTTGTTCATGGAGCCCTAGCCACAGGCTTATGAGGATGCAAATAGAAACCTTGTAAGCTGGACCCTATGTGCTGTCATGGAATGTTGATCATGACATTTATACGCTGGGAATAATTAACACGCTATTTATCTACATACATGTTGTTTCATATGTCATATATCAACGCTTTCCAATGTTATACATATACATGCTGTTTCATATGACATATATCAACGTTGTTTCATATGACATATATCAACGCTGTTTCATATGACATATATCAACGCTGTTTCATATGACATATATCAACGCTGTCCAATGTTATATCTATACACGCTGTTTCATATGACAAATATCAATGTTGTCCAATGTTATATATATACACACTATTCATATGACATACCACTGTTCATAAAGATCTATATATACAGTTCATGAAGAGAAAATTCACATTGTTCATTATGAGGATATTTCGCTGTAAATGGAAACATATACGCAGGTGTATGTAGACACCTATTCCACTGTTCAATGAAATACTTCATACACAGCCATATATTCACATAACATGGTGATACACTGGTCTCCAAGACGCAGATGAAGGAAGATGCTCCCAACCACGTGAAGCTCTAAATCATCGTAATGAACTACAGACATATGTAGCCCTAAACGCAAGTACTTGTACGCTATAGCCGCTGTATATGGAGGAAGCCGCAGGTCATGATGACACATACACAGATCATTGATGACATTTATAAGTAGATCATGGAGACTTATGGATGCTGAACATGATGACACATATGCAGATCATAAAGGACTTCATACGCAAAAAATATATACATTGTACTTGATATGTAATCTGGGCACATCTAAGATTAGTCTTGATGTGCTATGAAATGTTGAAAAGAAGATCTCAGTATCCTACAGCATGATGAATGAGATCATGTGCATGGGCAACATGAAGCATAATGATCAAGGGCAGCATGATGATGAACCAGATCATGGTCATGGACAACATCATGATGAATGCAATCATAAGCATGGGCAGCTTGATGATGAATGAGATCATGGACATAAAGGGTAGCATGAGATCACGGACATAAAGGGCAGCATGAGATCATGGACATAAAGGGCAGCATGATGATGAATCAGATCATGGTTATGGGCAGCATGATGATAATCATGATTAGTGTATATGGTGCAATATATAATGGTGCAGCAAGTGGACCAGATGCAACACTACAATAGGTGAAGCCATCACCTTGGAGAATCAGTTGAAGCAGAATGTCTTCAATTGATCTCATCGTTATATGAAATGATCTATGCTAGATCTAGAGAAGTCAAAGTGTTGACTTCTGTTGTAAATGTACTATCTCTCTCTCTTTCTCTGCTGAACTTTGAAGAACATAAAAGAAGAATTGATTAAGGGTTTCCCCACATTGTGGGGTTTGTCCCTGGTTGGCGCCACATCTTGTGTTCTCTTGTCTTGGCTTGTCTTCTGTGATTTATATTTATGTTTTATCTGCAGTCTACTTTAATGCTGATGTGATTGCTAACTGTGAAAATTTAAATAAATTGCTCTAGCATAGAACATACTTAAAAATGACACAGAGAGATTCCATTGCTTAAGATTATATGCTAGAACATGTGCCTACTTTGGTTACTGAGGAGATGAATGCTCAGCTCACAACTCCACCCTCAGTTGAAGAAATTAAGAAAATTGTATTCTCTTTTCACCCGGATAAGGCTCTGGGTCCGGATGGTTTTTCGGCAAGTTTTCATAACAAATATTGGGAAATAATTTACAAGGATTTGTATCGTATGATTGGATACTCTCTTAAGCTTCTCTGCATTGGTGGTGGAATCAACTCATCTTTCCTAGCTTTAATACCAAAAGAGATCCCTCTTCTTTATCTCGTTTTAGATTGATCTCTCTATGTAATACTTCATACAAAAAATTCTCCAAAATTCTTGCATCTTGTCTTAAATCCACTCTTCCTTCTCTAATCTCAATCAACTAAGGAGGCTTCATTTCGGGTAGGAAAATTTTTGAAAATATAATTCTAATTCAAGAAGCAATGGAATCAAGTTGGAAAAGAGGGGATCAAGGCATGATAATAAATCTAGACATGGAAAATGTGTTTGATAGGGTTTGTCACATATTTCTTTTTAAATTCATGTGAAAAAGGGGGTTTGATGCGAAATTTATTCAGTGGGTGGTGCTTTGTATCTCCTCTCTGTGGATTGCTACCCTAGGAAATGAAAGAGTTGCAGATTTCTTCAAGGATTCTCAAGGCTTGAGGCAGGGTTGCCCTCTTTCCCCATTTTTATACATCACTATGGCAGACTCGTTAACCAGGAGATTGGAACATGAAAGAGTATCTGATAAACTTTCCGACATTAGGTTTACAGTTGAAACAAGAAGCATTAATCATGGTTAGTTTGTAGATGATACAATTATGTTAGAAGGGGCTTCACTTATCATAGCCAAGAGATTCAAAGCAATGGTATACAAATTACTAATGACATATGGTGGGTTTGTAAACGAAAATAAAAGTTGAATATAAATTTGGAACACCTCGGCTCAAAAACAAAGGAGTATTGGGGAGTTTCTAGGATATAACACGACGGGATAATGGAAAGAGTTTAAGTATCTAGGTGGTGGCAATATCGAGGAAGGACACGTATCAATGACCATTTAACTTCGTAGATCTTCCAAATAAAAAAGACAGGGTTTTAGGTGTGAGGTTTTAATGCACTTTAATTATTTCGACCCGCCCCTTTGTACTGGCCTTGGTTTCGCACATGTAGCCAATTCACACTTTCCGAGGGAAACTAAGAGTTAGCCTCCATTCTTGCATCAATTAGGCTCTGTGTGTGCATTGCACCTTCGCTTATTTCTTGTGGTGGTTTGTTTGTTGGTCCACGGAGGCTTCAGGTCGACTTTAAATCTACAAGTTGTTTCATTTATTCTTTGTTTCCTGGCTTATGCTTCGTTTTTATTATGCTCGTGGTGATTTCAATGTTGGTTCTAGTGTTGATCTGGCTTTATGTAACCACATGTTCTTCCCTTGCTACTTTTATGGGCGGCTTAGAAAATGCTACTTCAGGTAATTTTTTTGTTCTGGTTTCATTCCTTCATCTCATTTTTGTGATTCTAACCCTCTGGCCCCTTGGTGAGCAGGTAAACTTACCAATGGTGTTCTTGTTGAGAGAAACCCTCTGGCGAGAGACTCGGTTCTCGTCCTTTGACTCAGAGACAAGATTTTTCCAGGTAAACCCCTACTCTTCCCTTATTTTATTTGCTCTCTATCACCTTATTTTATCCACCTTTCCAGTTTTTGACTACCCATCTTGTTTTCGTGGTGATGTGCAGGTCGTGCCTGGAGAATGCTGCTCCACGACCTCGTTCTTGGGAGTCTTTGTGGCTTGGGAAAACAGGGTAGGATACCTCTGTGATTGCCTTGTTGTTTTTGCTTGCTTATCCTTAGTCAGGCATAAACCCTTGGGGTTTCATTTTCTTAGTATGCTTTGTATGGTTTCGTGGGTTTCACACCCTCGCTGTCGGACTGGTCTTGGCCTGCAAAGCATTGTTTTCAGTGCTTGTGGGTTTCAAAACCCTCTACTATTTTGGTTTCATAAATCTATATTGAACTGTTAAATTTTCAAATGTAACAAATGCAAAGGTGTGCTTGAATATTGAATGTAAATGTACCTGGGTTTTTCAGAAAGAATGTGATATCTTTGTTGGCTTTGCCTTTCTCTGGTTCCTAGTCTGAAATGCCTTTAGTCACGAGGTTTCTGGTGATGTCATTCGACATCTTAATGAAATACTTCACTATTTTTCTTTAAAACAATATCTGAAACACTAATGCACATGAAAAAAAGAAATTATCTTTCTTTCTTAATGACAGAGATTTTAGATTCATTTTCTTTCACATATACTCAAGAAAATAAATTGTAATCTCAATTCCTATATTCATTATTCTCTCTAGATGGCAGCCCCCCCTCCACAGTGGGGATCAAGTTTTGCTTTTATGCCTTACTAGCAGTCTCTTACAGTTGAGAAACCGTCCTTTAGTTACCTTACTGTTATCTAACGATTTCTTTAAACATACTCTTAACTAATCCTATTTTACTTGCTTGCTTAATTTTCAAAAGACAATGGCTGTATCAACCTTAATTTAAGTAAAACAAAAATAAAACAAAATTCGTAATTTTTTTCTTCCTTTCCAGCAGAAAATAAAAAACATTTCCAGTTGTCGCCTTTTCAGTTGGATGCTCATGCATCAAGCTCTCGGGGAAAATTAAACTCATGGCTCCTGTCCATTAGCTCTTCAATAGAGTATTCGATGCTTTGAATATGGCCAGCATCTAACCAAGAACTATCTTCAATAGGATGTCCCTTCCACTTGACTAAGTACCGCAAATATTCTTTTCTTCGAGTCCATCTGGCCACCTAGGTGTCTAGGATCTGTTCGATCTCTAAAGGCTTTGATGGGGGCATTTTTTTAATCCACGAGTTGTTCTCATTCTGGGTGTTCCACATTCGTCTTTCCAAACTGTCTTCTTCATTAGCAGCAATGTATGGGTACAGATATGCCACATTAAAAATGGGTGAGATTCCTATGCCTGAGGTAACTGCAACTCATAAATGTTCACAGAAAACTTTCAAAGAATCCTGCAAGGCCCAATTTTCTTCAATTTTAACTTGTTGTATTCGCCTCTAGGAAACCTCTCCTTGCGTAGGTGTGTTAGTACCAAGTCCCATACGTTGAATTATACCTCCCATCTTTTCAAATCTGCTTTCTGTTTGTATCTTTAGTTGCTATCTTGTAATTTTAATTTTACTTTTTCATGAAGATCGCTGATTTCCTTTGCGAAATCTTCACCATCAGCACTCATGTGCATTCCGTATAGGATCTGGAAAGGACTACTGCCCGTGCTTCTGTTGGGCAAATCATTATAAGCAAATTTCGCTTGTGCAAGTACACGATCCCACTGTCGAGAATTTTCACCAACCAGACTCCTTAATAGATTTCCCAGACTTCAGTTCACCACTTCAGTTTGCCCATCGGTCTGCGGGTGATAAGCTGAACTGAAGTTCACTTTGGTGTCTAACTTTTTCCATAAGGTTCGCCAAAAATGACCTGTAAACTTTACGGCTCAGTCCGAAATAATAAACTTCGGAAAACCATGTAATCTAACTATCTCTGTGAGAAACAAGTGTGCTACATGTGTGGCATCACTGGTTTTCCTGCAAGGAATGAAATATGCCATTTTGGTGAAATGATCCACCACCACCATGATGGAATCGAATCCCCACTGTGTCTTTGGTAGACCTAATACAAAGTCTAAACTGATTGAGTCCCATGGTCTGTTCGGGATAGGTAAGGGCATATACAACCCTGTGTTCTAGCTGTGTCCCTTTGCAAGCTGACACACTTTGCATATAGTCACAAACTTCTGTACATCTCTACGCATCTTCAGCCAATAGTAAAAGTGGCTCAACTGATCCAAAGTCTTGTCTATGCCAAAATTCCCAGCTAAACCTCCATTATACTTTTCCTGGATTAAGTTCTCTCTCATAGAACATTCCGGGATACACAACTGCCCTCCTTTGAACAAAAACACTTCTTGCATATTATAGCCCAGCCATGAACTATTATCCCTCAACAGTGTATTTTGGCAAGCTTCATAGGCTTCATTAAGATCTGAATCTGTTTCATACAAGTCCTTAACATGTTCGAATCCTAATACTTTCCTTATCCATAAACAACCAAATGAACACCCCCTAGGATGTCTTTCCCAGCATTCATCTTGGAATAAGTGTCCCATTCATCTATGGTTATTGTTTTTAACTTTTATTACATGGAATTTTCACCATGGTTTTCGGACATCGTCCTCGGTTTTCAATCATTCATGTACCTCAGCAACCTATTGAAAGAATACATACTCCTTATGGAGTTTTATAACATAGCTCAATGTAGTATTTACAATGAAATATCTTCTCACGAGAATAACATCATGACAACATGACAACATACCACATAGTGGAGATTTATAACACAATTTGTTATGATATTTACATCCATACACATGGGTACATATAGCAACATCACCATAAATATAGATACCAAAACATGTGCCAAATCATATACCAAAACATATATCAAACATATACTAGTCGTTATATCTAAGCACATATAAAAACATCATATAGCATATATCAAACCATCACAAATCATATACCAAACCACCATGTCAAACTGCTTTGCCTCAACTAGAAAGCAAGGAAGGATACATGGCTTGCATCTGATCTGCCATCTCCTATGTAGCTTCATCGAGCCCAAAGTGCTTCCATTGCACTTTAATTGCTTGATTGCTCAGTTCTGGAGCATGAGCACCTTTTTCTATAATATACATTGAGACTCCAGCTGGAATTATCCATTTGGTTCCACATGTAATACAGACCAGTCAAGTACATGATCAACATCCTTAACATTCTTCTTAAGAAAAGATAGATGGAAAACATCATGTACTTTCACTATTGGAGGAAGTGCAAGTCGATAGGATATTATCCCAATCTTCTCAATGATATTGAAGGGTCCAAAAAACAATGGTTCTAGCTTGCACATGAGCCAATCTGCAAGAATCTCTTCTTCGGTTTGATGCGTGAGTACACCTATTCCCCAACCTGGAACTCCTTGAACAACCTATTCCTATATGCATAACTCTTCTAACTATCTTGTGCTACCTTTATATTCTTCTTGACCCTGCTAGTTGGATCACTCCAACTGATGGGAGTATTTCAACTCTACCCATACAATGCCTCAAAAGGACTCATCCTCAATTATTTGCAATAATCATTGTTGTACAAGAACTCTACCAAAGGGAGATACTCTTCCCACTTCTATTGTTGATGCATCACATACATCCTCAACATGTCCTCTAATATCCTGTTGACCCTCTATGTTTTTCCATCTGCCCAAACCTACAAATAACTCCTTCCAAAACTTGGAAGTGAAATTTCCATCCCTGTCTGACACAATTTTCTTTGGAACGCCATGTCATCTAACCACATCATTGATGAATACCTATGCCACATCGTTAACTGAGAACGTAGACTTCACCGGAATGAAGTGTTCAACCTTTGTCAACATGTCCACAATGACCATGATGGAATCATGTTGCTTCACTGTCTTTGGAAACCCTGTGATGAAATACATGGAAATGACCTCCAATTTCCATTCTGGAATCACAATCAGCTATAGCAGTCCACCTAGATGTTTACACTCTTCTTTCACACATTGACAAAACACCTCGCCACAAATTCTGCTACATCCCTCTTCCAATTTGGCCAATAATAATATCTCTTCGCTACAATCAATGTCTTATGATAACTTGGGTGACTTGAATATGGTTTCGCATGACATTCCCTCAATATCACCTTCTTAAGCTCGTTGCTATCTGGTACATATATCCTGTCTCGGAACCTGACCAATCCATCTATTGTAAGATGATAGTCCACACCCTGTACACCTGCACATGTACCTATACCTATACCTGTATGGTCACATGTACCTATACCACTACATGTACCTGTACCTGTACCTGTACTATTACCTTGCTACAACCTACGCACTATCTCCATATACCTGACATCCTCCTATCCTGCCTACAAGATCCTATCATGTAATCTTGTCCCCTAAGACCTCACAGCTACCAAGTGATGTACCTAGACTCGTCTACTGAGAGCATCTGCCACCCTTTTCTCTTTACCTTTGTTGTAACTAATCTTGAAATCAAACTCAATGATCATGGACAACCATCTAACCTACTTGGAATTTAGATTCAGTTGGTCAAACAAATACATCAACCCAATGTGATCACTCATAAGAACAAACTGCCTAGCAAAAAGATAGTGCCTCCACATCTTCACTGCATGTATAATTGTTGCTAACTCAAGATCATGTTTCGGGTAGTTCTTCTCATTCTCTTTTAGTTTCCAGGACTCATAACATATCACCTGTCCATACTACATACGGATTCCACCAAGCCCTCTCATGCAATCATCTGTTCCTACCACAAACTCTTTGTTCGGATCTACAATTTGTAGTATTGGTGCATGTGTCAACAACTACTTAAGATGCTAAAAGCTAGCTTCACACTCCTTTGTCCATTCAAACTTCCTACCTTTCGTCTGCAAGGATGTAATGGGACAAGCAATCTACGAGAAGTTCCTGATGAACCTCCTGTAATATCCTACCAAAACCATGAAATATCTCACCTCATCGCACTCTTAGGAGCTACCCAATCCATGATGGTCCTTATCTTCTTTGGATCTACTGCAGCGCCTTCCTTTGAAACAACATTTCCCAAGTAGTGTACCTCAATCTAAAATAAACTGCACTTGTTGAGATTAGCATACAACTAATGCTCTCTCAACAACCTCAATACTACTGCTAAATTCGTGACATTCTCTTCCTCATTTTTAGAATATACCAGTATATCATCAATGAACACAATGTACACCTATTCCCCAACCTGGAACTCCTTGAACAACCTATTCCTATTTGGATAAATCTTCTACCTATCCTGCGCTACCTTTAGATTCTTCTTGATCACCTACATCTCCTATTCCATGTCTACCAACATATCTAGTCCAATCAATACCTTGCTAGCCGGATCACTCCAACTAATGGAAGTATTGCAACTATTCCCATACAATGCCTCAAAAGGACTCATCCTCAATGACTCCTAATAATCATTGTTGTATGCAAACTCTACCAAAGGGAGATACTCTTCCCACTTCCATTGTGGATGCATCACATACATCCTCAACATGTACTCTAATATCCCGTTGACCCTCCATGTCTGTCCATCTTCCTGTGGATGATAAATTGTGCTGAAGGCCAAATCTATGCCAAAACCTACAAATAACTCCTTCCAAAACTTGGAAGTGAACTTACCATACCTATCTAACACAATTTTCTTTGGAACACCATGTAATCTAACCACATCTTTGATGAATACCTGTGATACATCACTAACTGAGAATGTAGACTTCACGGAATTAAGTGTGAAACCTTTGTCAACATGTCCATAATGACCATGATCGAATCATGTTTCTTTATTATCTTTTGAAACCATGTGATGAAATACATGGAAATGACCTCCAATTTCCATTTTGGAATCACAATCAGCTATAGCAGTCCACCTAGATGTTTATACTCTTCTCCCACATATTGAAAATCAAAACACCTCGTCACAAATTCTGCTACATCCCTCTTCCAATTCGGCCAATAATAATATCTCTTCACTACAATCAATGTCTTATGATAACCTAGGTGACCTGTATATGGTTTCACATGAAATTCCCTCAAGATCACCTTCTTGAGCTCGTTGTTTTCCGATACATATAACCTGCCTCGGAACCTGACCAATCCATCTATTGTAAGATGATATTCCATGCCATGTGCACCTACACCTATACCTGTACCTATACATGTATTTGTTGGAAATAATACTGAGAGGGGGGGGGGGGGGAATCAGTATTATCACATTAATAAAACTTTTCATTTCCAAACTCTGATTCATATATGCTACTTCCACAGCTTCTTATGATTAAGTTAATTGATCTTCAATGAGTGCATTAGAACATTATCAACCATATTATCAGTTAACAGATGTAGTAACATAGAATAGATCATCACACATAAGGCACACACATGAACACCATGATATAAGGTGGAAACCCAATGCGGGAGAAAACCACCTGCTGCAAGTCATCTCAATCTTCTTCTTAATAAGAAAATCCTTTTACAATATTTTGTACTGGTGCAGCCTTATGCCAGTATGAGAGCTACAACCCCCTTTGCTTTTGTACTAGCTGATCCATTTACTAGTACGCAGGCTACTACCTGCTACAATGCTCCAAAGATTTCCCTTAGCTCTTGTACTAGCTAATCCATTTACTAGTACGCATGCTACTACCTGCTACAATGCTCCAAAGATTTCCTTTAGCTCTTGTACTAGCTTAGATACTAGTACGTAGGTGCTGACCTACAACCTTCTCGCCTCCAGGTACCACGTTTCATCAATTTTCACACTGGATACACTGAAACACAGCACATAATCTGAAAGGGCCACATTTCATCCAATTTTCATACTGGACCCAATAACCATATGAAGCTCATAATCAAACAACCTTCTGAATCACCCAATCACTAGATCAATACAATGAGAGCCATCAACCAAATCTAGTTCATCATATCACATAAAGATATAATCAATCACTTTTCAGACTGCTGTTACCAGAACATGATATCAGACATCAGACAAAACCCAGATCACAGAAATGATAGACATGTACAGCAAAAAGGTC
This sequence comes from Pinus taeda, assembly GCA_000404065.3. NCBI lineage: Eukaryota > Viridiplantae > Streptophyta > Pinopsida > Pinales > Pinaceae > Pinus > Pinus taeda. The sequence goes on along the minus strand of APFE030671501.1, from coordinate 5,456 downwards.
TCAAGAGAGGTACGCAGCTTCACCCATATAACAGCTGCGTATAAGTACGCACTGTATGCAACTGTTTCCCTGCGTATGTGCGCACTGCGCCTTACTATCTCCCTGCGTATGTGCGCTCTGTCTCCAATCAACTGACTGCGTCCCTCCGCAACTGCAGTGCTTCTTCTCCTGCGTATCTGCGCACCTGCAGCGCTTCTGTGCCTGCGTATCTCCGCACTTTTCTTTCACTGGACCAGCGTACCTCCGGGTATAGATAATTTTGAGACTTCAAGAACAACCCAGACAGTCAGATCTACAGATCTGAACATGCGCCGAAGAGATCTCAATCCATCAGTAGATTCGCCTTATTTAGATCTA
>APFE030671490.1:0-10613 GCA_000404065.3 Pinus taeda | reverse complement strand
AAACCCATGTTGAGCACAACCGAACTCACAAATTGTACTTGTTCCTACTCTGGATTTGTAACAACACCCAAGTGGGCTTGAAATTGTTAATGAAAATTCCAAAAGGAAATAATGTTGAGTTGTGAATATTGTAATGGTTGGCTGGCCAAACATTGGATGTGGCGTAAATAAACCTGAGAGCCTTCGGAATGACTATCCTAGCTAGCGATTGGTGTTGTTTGTTGGGCAAGTTTTGATGGAAAAACAGGTTCACGTCAGAGGGGATAAGACATGGGAAGATGTTGTGGATATTTCTCTCAAACAACTCTCCCAACGTGGTTGGCAAGGCTTATGTCTTGGTACATTGACCCGTTAATGTTGGGTCATAGTATATGTCACTCGTTGGATTATGGCAAGTACATAATCTAACGGGTAGCATAGATTGCCTCCACAATGGGTCAATGGCCGAGAATATATAGGTTTCCCACATGACTAATGGTTTCCAAATAGTTTTGAATAATGGATGTTCTACGCTATACCCTTATCTGGAGGTTTCCTCCTGTACATATATCTATTATTCAATAATACATCCATTGGTTTGAAGCCAACACATTGTGGAGGAGGGTGTTGGTTGGTGACTAGAAGAAATCAGAAATGTTTGAGATCTCCCCAATTAGTCTCAATTCACTACCACGTACCAATGATAAGAGTGGAGGAGGGGGTTGGTTGATGGCTAGAAGAAGTCAGAAATGTTTGAGGTCTCCCCAATTAGTCTCAATTCACTACCATGTACCAACGATAAGAGTGGATGAGGGGGTTCATTGACGACTAGAAGAAGTAAAAAATGTTTCCTTGGTCTCCCCGATTAGTCTCAATTCACTAGCGCATACCAAGGGATACAAAAAGTTCCTGGTTGATCTACCAAGGTCAAATATTGAATCCATGAATCATTATATGAATCATATATTCCTAAACCTTTGGTGTGATGTGACAATTGGAAATTATTATAAATTTAATTTCTCTAAATATAATAGAGAATATGAATCACATATTCCTAAACCTTTGGTGCAGTGTGATAGTTGGAAATTATTATAAATTTAATTGATTAATTATGATGTTATTTGGTTGTAAAGTATGTACGATGTGAAAATATATTTACAATGCATGAGGGGATGATGTCAACTTAATAGGAGTGTTAGATAATTTTCTATTAAAAAATTAAAATAGTGATCAATATTTTTATATTTTAAATCGAGGTTCTATTCATTCATTAAAAGGAAAGTTTATATTTCTCAAAATGGAAGTAGTCTCACCCCGACTGGGTTTGTTGACAAAAGATATCATCATATGACAAAGAAAAAATAGCAAAACTAAGGGAGAAGTCCAAAGCTTAACAGGCAAAAGACACCAAAAGACAAATAGAACTAGAAGAACAACTAAGACCATGCTTAATCATCAGAAGTAATGGGCGTTGGATTGTATGGCCCGGTCCTTAGAGGGGGAGGGGTACAATATGAACATTGAACATGTTGTTCGATGTGAGCCATCTAGATGTTTCCGGCTTACTATAACAATTGCTATGGAACAATAAACCTCTCAACACTTGAACCCTGAAATTGTTCAACAAGTAAGTGGAAAAGGACTTATATATGTGTGTGTATATCTCATTACAGTCCTAGTATTAGTCCAATTAATATTAAACAAAATAATCCAATGATTTAAATTTCTAGAAATCATCCATAGAAAATCAGACTTAAGTAATTTACAAATCAAAATTATCCTTTAAGACACTAATATTGAAAGGTTAATTCAATCATAAATATGTGTAATCGGAACTAATACAACAAAGGCAAGATGCAGTTCAATCATTGTTTATTCATTGATCACAAACATGCAAATAATAATGTTCGTTCTTGAGAGCTTCCAAAAACAAGTTTATAATAAATCCAAAACACTCTTTAAGAAGCAACTATGGACTTGAAACATCATATATCATTAAGTTTGGATCTACTAAAATCGTTCAAGAACAATCACACTTATAGTAAACAGAGTTAATGTTCCTAAGTTCCATAGTAATCAAAATTTGATGAGCATCCTTCCTCCTTCTTGCATGCTCTAACCTTTTGCTGCACACCCCCCAACACTCCTCCCCCTCGCTCCCTTCCAATTTTTATTCCCTTTTATAACCTTTAAATGCCTCTTTAATTTCCTAAAAAAAATTTAGGTCTAGGTAGCAATATAATGTATCTAAATCTAGAATTTTCCCTTTTATCCAATGTGAAACTTATCTTTTTTCTATAAATGGTAATCCTTCCTTCATTGGAGACATTTGAAAATGTAATTTCGACCTCATCCTCTCCATTGCACTCTTATTTCCACATGGAGTCCATTCGAACCTTCGTGATATCATTCTTGTCTCTTCTAGTGAATTTTATGCAACCATAAACAAAGATAAAATTAATTTTCATTTTCAATTCCATAACAAAATCTACTAGCAAAAACTTTCACGCTTAATGTTGATTACGAATTGGAGAGTCCAATGTTGGAGTCCTTTAATCAAACGTATTATGGGATCACTCGTTTCATTCTAAATGTTCCTTTCAGTACTAGCTAATAAACCTACAAGTAGTAGCTTGTGGGCCATTGACGTAATCAAGTTGAATCTTGTAATAAAAAGAATATTTTTTCCTTATGTATATGTTTTTCATATCTTTGATGATGATTATGTTATGTTTTATATGATTGAGTTGTGTTGCTAATCCATGAAACATTTCTAAAGTGATTGAAAAGTATAATTTGTGAAGAATTGTATAATTTGGTCACACTATTGATTCACCCCCCTCTCAGTAGTGTTCTAGTTTCCATTGTTTCTAACAATTGGTACTAGAGTTAGTGTCTTCAGAATCAATTTAATAGTTGGAAGGAAGATGAGGGATCGTGGATAACTAGGACTAGATTACCTCAGATGGAGTTCCATTTTTAAATGGATCAAATTATAAAACTTGGAAGGGAAGGATGAGAATATACCTACAAGCTCTTGGTTTGGATGTATTGATATTTGTGGAGAATGGAGTAATAGATGATAAGTTTGATAAACAAATTAGGAAGGAAATCATGAGAGCGTTGTCCAAGTTAGATGTTGAAAAAGTAATATGTTTTAAGACTGCCAAGGAGATATGGGATAAATTTTATTCCATCTATGATACAGACTTGCAAGCTACATGTGATGTCAAGAGGATTTCCCTAGAGGATGGAGCAGTCAAAGCTTCGAATAGCATTACATTAGGTTTTAATACTAACAACAAATCTAGTGACCATACATGGAAATATTTTATTTATAACTCAAAGTGAGTGAAATGTTTTTACATATTTGGTTGTAATATCAATGAAAAATGGAGTGACCATATTGAGATTGGGATTATTGATATTTTAATAGGATTTTTATTAAAACTAAATAAAAAAAACATTATTTTTCTATTTGTAATATTTTATTTTTATTTTAAGAGAAAAACCCATGTTGAGCACAACTGAACTCACAAATTCTACTTGTTCCTGCTCTGGATTTGTAACAACACCCAAGTGGGCTTGAAATTGTTAATGAAAATTCCAAAAGGAAATAATGTTGAGTTGTGAATATTGTAATGGTTTGTTGGCCAAACATTAGAAGTGGCGTAAATAAACCTGAGAGCCTTGGGAATGACTATCCTAGCTAACGATTAATGTTGTTTGTTGGGCACGTTTTTATGGAAAAACAGGTTCACGAGAGAGGGGATAAGACATGGGAAGTTGTTGTGGATATTTCTCTCAAACAACTCTCCCCACGTGGTTGGCAAGGCTTATATCTTGGTACATTGACCCGTTAATGCAGGGTCATAGTATATGTCACCCATTGGATTATGGCAAGTACATAATCTAATGGGTAGCATATATTTCCTCCGCAAAGGGTCAATGGCCGAGAATATATAGGTGTCACACATGGCTAATGGTTTCCAAATAGTTTTGAATAATGGATGTTCTATGCTGTACCCTTATCTGGAGGTTTCTTCCTGTACATTTATGTATTATTCAATAATACATCCATTGATTTGAAGGCAACACATTGTGGAGGAGGGGGTTGGTTGATGACTAGAAGAAATCATAAATGTTTGAGGTCTCACCAGTTAGTCTCAATTCACTACCACGTACCAACGATAAGAGTGGAGGAGGGGGTTTGTTGACGACTAGAAGAAATCAGAAATGTTTGAGGTCTCCCCGATTAATCTCAATTCGCTAGTGCATACCAAGGGATACAAAAAGTTCCTGGTTGATCTACCAAGGTCAAATATTGAATCCATGAATCATTATATGAATCATATATTCCTAAACCTTTGGTACGGTGTGATAATTGGAAATTATTATAAATTTAATTCCTCTAAATTATAATAGAGAATACGAATCACATATTCCTAAACCTTCGGTGTGGTGTGATAGTTGGAAGTTATTATAAATTTTATTTATTAATTATGATGTTATTTGGTTGTAAAGTATGTACGATGTGAAAATATATTTACAATGCATGAGGGGATGATGTCAACTTAATAGGAGTGTTAAATAATTTTCTATTAAAAAAAATTAAAAGAAGATATAGAATATTTTTTTTTTTGTAAATCGAGGTTCTATCCATTCATTAAAAGGAAAGTTAATATTTCTCAAAATGCAAGTAGTCTCACCCCGACTAGGTTTCTTGACTAAAGCTATCATCATATGAGAAAGAAACAATAGCAAAACTAAGGGATAAGTTCAAAGCTTAACAGGTGAAAAACTCCAAAAGACAAATGGTACCAGAAGAACACCTGAGACCATGATTAATCATCAGAAGTAATGGACGTTGGATTGTATGGCCCGGTCCCTAGAGGGGGAGGGGTACGATATGAACATTGAACATGTTGTTTGATGTGAGCCATCTAGATGTTTCCAGCTTCTCAACCTTTCCATATAACTAATTTTGTCCATGCCAAACCACTACAATCCTTTCTATAACATGGCATTGAAACTAATGCAATTGATTTAGCGTGGCAATGACATTCTCATGTTCCTACTTCTTGGTGTTATCGCAAACTTCCAAGTGGTCTAGAATAGTTCGAAGAAAGTCATGATAGGCATCAAAGTGAAGCTACTTGCCTGCACCTCTTACACGCGCCCACCAATGATTCTGACCCCACACCCCTACTCGACCCCCATGCACCACACTACCTCTCTTAACACCACAAGCTGCATGACCACCTCATAGTTCACTCACACCACCTCTACTAACACAGGCTCTAGACACTTATAGGATCACACCTCTAGTAGCACGTCCACCTCATTTTGGGCACTCACCAGCCTGTTCCTCCCATGCTGCCTTCATCTTGATGCAAGGACCACATTGAATGGTTAAAGCTCCCTTTTGCTAGGGTCGGGAGTGAGAATTACGTAGAACAAGACGCATGGTGAGTGCCCAGGGAAATTACCCCAAAACAGGATAAGCAAAAATCTGCAACACCTCCCGACAAATCTTGAGCCAAAGCGGACTAAAATCCAACCCGAAATTATCCAACAGAAACCTACTCCTCAAAGATGACAACCACCACACCCCAGCCAAGAGTGTTGTAGGCAATCCTACAGATAATAAACAAGCCAACTAGACTGAAGCCTCTTCTTCTCCTTTGACAAGGTAAGCACCTAGGCACAAAGAAATTGACATAAGGACTAGACACCGAAGCACAAAGACGTGGGAAATGAACCCAAACCAATTGGTTGTCACCACAATTACCTCCATAACACCATTCTACCACCAAGTCCAATTGTTGCTCACCTAGTCGAATGTCATAGGATATCAAGGTAAGAACACCATGAGTTGAAGACCTAAACGATAGTCGATAAACATAAGACAAAGACACCACCCCAAGCACTGATAACACTCAAGGAGAAAGCTAGAAAGCAGGGCATAAATAGACAATAAGGACGACCAATTACCATGCAAAATTCCCTCAATCCATTAACAAAAGCAAGGAACCAAACAATGGGAGAAAGACTTAACACTTTTGCTAACCATTCACGGTGGAGGGAGCGACGACGGTGTTTTCTTAACCACTCCCAAACTACCCGAGGGCCGAAGAAACTAGACAGACTACCCTTACTCATACCACATGCTACCAGCCACCATATCACTACAGTAATATGAAAATTATGAACCCCAACGGTCGCCATAAACCAACTTACCATACCAGCACACATTCTTGTACAGAGTGAATGAGATTTCACACACAACACTGTTAAACTCACTTTACACCTTATTTAATGGGAGGACAAAATATTTATCCTCCTTCCCATCCATCAAATATAGACATTCATTACACACTTATCTGGAGCCTCGATGTTCGTCACCCCCATCAGGGAATAGATAAATTCTTAATATATAAGTTAAAAAAAAAAATTGAAAAACAACAATATGTTTTTAATTAAATTTAGATTTTTGTTTTAGGCTAAAATTTGAAAAAAAAAGGTAGTGTATTCATTTATATATATTAATACATTTAAAAGATAATTATAGTAAATTGTATAATAAATCTATTTTTAAATATTAAAAAAATTTAAGTATGCTCTAATATTTTAAAAATTGGAAACTCTATCATTTTAAAATACTTATGATGAGATAACTCTTTAAGTACAAGAATCAAAGATATTAAATTAAATTATTGTTCAAACAATTTTGAAGTGCATTTTTTAATCATTAATAGGAAAAAAAAAACATTACGTAAAATATAAATAGGTAAAAAAATATTATATTTTCTTTGTTTCAGTATTCGATAAATTTACCATTGATTATATATAAGTTATATATTATATATATATATATATATTATATATATTAGCGGCAAATCTATCAATTATTTTAGGCTTTCTTAATTAAATTTATTAGGATGGCATAGAGTTATTTATTTAGGTTATTTTCTATGTTATTTTCTTACTCAATGTTGTTTCTTTTTGCTATGTGTTCTTTGCTGTAATCACTATTTGATGCGAAGTTTCAATCCCCACCCATTGAAATGATATATTAGACAAAAAAATATAATCCTTACAAAGCTTATAAAGATCTATATCATATCATATATACTATATATATATTGATTAAGAATTTTATAAAAAAAAAAAAAAAAATATTTTAAAAAAAGATAAACAATTATTATTATTATTATTATTTTACATCATCTATTGCTATATTACGTTTCGGAAAAAGGAGAAGATGGAGACTGCTCTTCTATAGTACATGTTTATTCGTCGAGTAGTGCTAGGAGTGAAGGATTTATAACAATAGGATCCTCCAGGTTCCCGCCACTTAGGCTTTGAGATCAAAGCTAAACTGGAATATATCTGGACAAATTGAAAAACTAAAAGGCAACATTTGCAAAACATTATCACTCAATATTGAGATGGTTGATATGCCTGACTATAATAACTGAGGAGAAGCCTGATTTTCCAAATTGAAACGGCTTGCTAATCCATGCCAAAAAAAGAGGAGAAGCCTAATTGCCTATTTGTAGAGCCTGGCTGACCTACGTCAAAGAGGTAGAAGAGGAAAAACCCTGAAAAGGAGAGGGGTCTGAGGCTCGATCTTGGTACGTTATCTTCGGGACGTTGATCTTGGAGCGCTATAAGTGAAATATGCATCCCGAAGGGAGGATCCTTGAGGGAGGGGTGCCTGAAAACTTCCAAGGGAAGGGAGTTCTGAGACAGGAGACATATACAGGTCCACAGGTCTGAGCGTTCAATTGAGCAGAAAGAGAAAAGGTAGGATTATGGAAGAGGAGGGGCTGAAACGGGGATGTAGGAGCGAGGAGGTCTGAAGGATTACAAGGAATGACTACCTGGTTGATGTCTCGTGCACATGGATTTTCTGAATGCGCCAGACCCCTCTGTATTTCTTAGTCACGATGAGAGATTTGTAATTCTTCGATCCTTCCATCATGTCAGAACTTACAGGCTTTTTGCAAAGCTGATTGAGAGAAACGATGTTCACAGTCATGGCAAATGGTGATAAGTCTCCACTCCATTGCAAACTAAACAACCTTGAGGTCTGACGCACGCCTTATTGGCCTGTTTGTCTGCATTTTTGTTTAAGCTACGTAAAACATGATGGAAGCACAGATCTTCCATATGGTGAGATAGACTTTGTCAGCGGCTTAAAATCTGCTAGAATGCCCAGATATGAAAAATGATTCCAGTCATAGTTGCATGAGACCCCAAATGTTGCTGCAATATTGTGGAGGACCTGCGCTGTTGTATTCCAACTGTAAATACAACTTTTTTGCTGATTAACTAGACCACTAGAATAATCCATGAATTTATCCAGAAGGACTTTGAAGCGCCTAGCTATTGTGATGGAATCCCCGCCAATTAGCAGGGTGTCATCTGCAAATTGTGAATGATTTATATTCTTGACTCCATTCCCAAATTTTATTCCTGTCATGAGGCCAACTCTCCGATGGAAATCTAACACTTTGCTAAATGATTTAACCATCAGAATAAAAAGATAAGGTGAGAGAGGGCAGCCTTGTCTTAGACCACGGGTGGATTGGAAGGCTTCACCTGGTCTGCCATTTATGAGAGGGGTGATCCATGGTCCGGTGATACAGCCTTTGATGACGTTAAGAAAGCCTGCATCAAATCCCATCTTCTTCAAGACGGCTAAGAGAAAAGAGTGCCTTACTCTATCAAAAGCATTGGCCAAATCAAGTTTGAGAAAAAATCCTTTCTCATTCATGGACTGGATCAAATGAATGGCTTCTTGTACTAGAAGAATGGAGTCAGTTATATGTCGATTTGCTAAAACCCCCCCTTGGTTTTCAGAAATGAGGGATGGGAGAAAGCTTTTGAGGCGAGATTCAATGACTTTGGACAAGATTTTGTAGGAATAATTACAAAGGTATATAGGACGGAATCTAGCAAATGAAGAGGGCCGATTTTCATTGGGTATGAGGGCCAAATGAGTAGTGTTGGTGTACCCCCCTATTTTGCACTTTTGTTGGGTCCACTTTAACATTTTTATCAGATCTTTTTTTATGATTCCCTAGAATGTTTGGTAGAAACATATGGGAAAGCCATCAAGTCCTGGGGCTTTATTAGGCTGAAGAGCCCATACTGATCTGCGGACTTCTTCCTCGTCAATCTCTTTAGTTAAACTTTCATTTATTTGTTTGCTTATCCCCATAGGAAAATGTTGTAATAGCTTAGTATAATCCTCCTGTTCTTTAGTTTCTGTTAGAAGGTCTCGAAAATGCTCTGTTGTTGTCCTTCGAATGGCGTCCTGGTTTACTTGCCTATTACCTTCAGCATCTATAATGGAGCTTACACTGTTCCTTATCTTTTTGGCTGTTATTTGTTTATGAAAAAAAGTTGTGTTCCTGTCTCCTCCCTGCAGCCACAGTTGCCTCGATTTTAGCCTCCTTTTTAATTCCTCTACTCTTTTAACCCAACACAATTGTGAATAGAGGTCATTTTCCTATTGTTTGCTTTCTCGGGAGAGGCCAAACTCCTCTATCGCTCTTTGCGTGCTATTGAGATTATTTTTAAGCTCCATTTTTTCCTCTTCAGGTTCCTTATAGCTTGTTTTGGCCCATTCTTTAATTTCCTGTTTGGTTTTTTTTAATTTGGACTCCCATATGAATCCAAGGGACCCTTCGACATGCTGACTCTAGATATTGCTAGTATGTCATTCCAAAGGGAGCTATACCTAAAGGGTATAGGCCCAAGATTGCTATGGTTTTCCAGCGTGAGCGTGATAGGAAAATGGTCTGAGACAGGGCATGTTAGAACGCTGGCGTATCCAACCGAAAACATGGAAAGCAACGAAATGTTGAGTAGAATTCTATCTAATCTCTCCATAATATTACCTACACCAATCCTGCGATTGCTCCATGTGTATCGCCGATTTTTGGGTACAATGTCCATAAGTTCATATTCTTGCATGATGTTTTCCATATGGATTCTGTAGGGGTCAGAAATGAAACTGCCGCCTCTCTTTTCATTGGCTTGGAGGATAGGATTGAAATCGCCTCCCAAAATAATGTTGGAGCTCCCTTCTTCATCAATATTGGACTTTAGATTGCGCCAACAAGAATCCTTATCTTTCTAATGGTTATGCACATAGATATTGTAGATAATTACAGTTTGCTTATCTTCTTTGTTTTCCAAGACTATTTTGATCTAGTGTTGGTTGATGGTTTTCGAATTACAGTTCCATATGTTATGATTCCACATAGTGGCTATTCCTCCTAAAGCTTCTCTTGCTTCACTGATGCTTCCTTTAAACTGTTTCTACTGGTCTATAATACCATTCATTTCCCGCTGACCTTGCTTTGTTTCTTGCAGCAAAATAATTCCATGCTTCTCGTGATGTATGAGATCTCTAAGGGCTATTATCTTGGAGGGGTGCCCAAATCCCCTGCTATTCCAAGACATCATTTTTATCATTGCAAATGTGATGTCCGAGGTGGTGCTCGGCCCCTTTGTTCCTTTTTATCTGTATCTTTGTCATGCTGACCCAAGATGAAAGATTCTATAGGTGTTTGAGTTCCCATAGCTATATCTTTCTGTGCGTTCTCGTCCCGATGCTT
>APFE030671487.1:196130-208632 GCA_000404065.3 Pinus taeda | reverse complement strand
AACTCTCCTTCAGTTCAAGGTTTCAAACAATGGAATGATCATCATACTAATGATGACATTGATGAAAATTTTTCTCTGTTCTTGTCTTCTTATCTAAAAACATTTGACTGCAAGACAGAGGATAAGATGAAATTTTTGGATGAATTTGCTAAAGACATTGAGAAAGATATTGAAGGTCTACAAGGTCAAATTCAATCATATAGTCTTCATGGTCATGATCATTCATTTCAGAAGGTTTCTATGTCAGAACACAAGGAGAGGGTATTTCTTCCTTTCTCTTTCACGTTTGAGGAAGAGGACACTGTTATTGAAGATCAGTTTGCACAACCAGAAAGCTACAAGAATCATCAAGCTGATCATGTATTCTGGGATCCTATAGCTAAATACATGGAAGTGTTTTACTCTCCAGTGTTTCAGTTTTTCTATGAAGATTAGAAGCCATTTCAGTGGCAGTGGTCATCACCATGTAATAGTGGCTCTGAACTCCGATGCAGTAAAAAAACTCCAATATCAGATAAGACAAATGATTGGCTACATTGGAAATTTCACATTGATTGAGCTGAAAGAAGTTTGAAATGGATAGGGTAGGTAGGTAGGAATATGCAAATAATCTCAAGGTTGACTGAGCATTTTTCAGTAGATGTAGATTTCTTTTTCCTACAGTCATTATCAAGCTCAAGCCCGAGGCGAAGGCCCAAGAAGCTGGAAGGGGATGTTTGTCAAGCAAATGTCTATTATCATAAAGGATGAAGCACTGGACCTGCGAGTTCTTAGTGTACCACAAGGGCACACTATCCCAAGTGGAGCCACTGTTATCACTTAGAACTAAGAAATTTGATGCATATAATTGTTAAAGGTAACCATGGTGAGGTCAAAATTGGGGATCTTGGCTTGGCCACTATAATGTGGCAAGCACATGTTCATAGTGTTATTGGAACTCCAGAATTTATGGCTCCTAAGCTTTATGAAGAGGATTATGATGAATTGGTTGACATTTATTCTTTTGACATGTGCCTGCTGGAGATGGTGACCTTTGAGATGTTGATTTAATCTTGGGAATAAAACGAGGTCTCTTTCTTTTGGGCCTATACTTTGCAGTCGCAAATATCCAGAAAACACTGCTATTGCTAAAAACAGAGGAATAAAACGAGGTCTCTTTCTTTTGGCGCTGTCCTCTCAATTCAGGTTTTTGCATCTGATCCGACCTGTGCATCATTCTTTATCCCACCTCATCTTAAGGGCTTTGTTACTCTTCAGGTACAGGAATAAATAAAATGGGGCAGTTATTATGCTGTATACAAGTCGATCAGTCACAAGTGGCTATGAAGGAGACATTTGGACGCTTTAATGAATTTCTTGAGCCAGGATGCCACTGCATGCCAAGGATGACTGTCAGTTAAAAGCCTATAGTCATTATGTTCAGATGGATAGGAAAACACCCCTTGCAGAATATATTGGCTTTGGTTTGAATTTGTCTAACTCTTCAAGAAACTGGACTGGCATGAATGGTTATGAAAGGGTTTGCAGGTGTGACACACAAAAAAAGAAGACCATACATCTCTGATTATTGGACTACTGAATACAAGAACATGAAAGCTGATAGGGAAACAAGAACATTCAAACAAAGAAGACTCTTTGTTGATTCTAATGCAGTCTGCAGATCTGGGGATCATTGTGAGGATGGTTGTTCCGTTGGAACTACAGCCCTGGGTTACCAACATATCGGACATGTAATTGCAGAGATGAATGCATCTGATAGACCTTTAAAAGAACATTCAGGAAGGGGATCAGTTAATCTGCTCAGAATCTGTAGCCATTTTAGTAATAAATCTCAGTGTTATTTTTATAGAAGCATTGCAGTCTTCAAGCTATGATGTTGCCAAACATGGAGGTCAATCCAAAAAAAAAAAACGCTGTAGGCCTTTCCGTTGGCAGCGCTGTGAGAGATACAAAGCCCAAAAAAGAGTCTGCAAAGTGAAAGATGGCACACTGAAAGATTCTTTATCAAGTCAGCAACTTCTGTCACCATCTGATTTTCACACTGCAATTGGAAATGACAGATATTTAAAGCGGATTGATGGAGCATTTCAATACGTTTCTCCAAATGATTCAATGGAAAAGCTCAATGTTGCAAGAGAATTTTCAGATAAAATACTAGTTTATGATCAGATGTTTTCTTTGGAGTCCAATTTGCAGTCATTAAATGGAAAAGAAGACAGTGGAGAAAAGGTAGACAGGCTTCAACATGTTAAATGGAATGGATTGTCAAGCTCAAAAGATAACCATATTTGCCAATATGGAACTCAGAAGGTTGGTAATGTCTTAATATCAATATCCAAAAACCAAACATGGTGCCCGTGTAAAAATCAGTGCCGTTCCAAGTTCGTCATCCCGCTGGCTCCTTATTTTCCACCTGATCAACCCAGACAATTTCAAAATTTTGGGTTGAAACTGTGTTTTTGGAATCACACAGCAGTTTCGTAGCGTGCTATGAAACTGCTGAAGATGATTAATGTACAGCAGTTTCGTAGCATGCTGCGAAACTGCTGAAGCTACACAATCTAATCTCAGTCAACCGGTTTTGAAATACAAGCGGGAATTTTGAAAAGGGTATATCTACAAGGAATCATCTCAAGCCATTAGCTTTCAACAAGATCAAGACAACTTGCAAGAACTTTTGCCTACACATATGAAAACGGTGGACAGCGTATTAAGGACGTGGCATTTTGTCATATCATAAAAGAATTGAAGCATGCATCCGACAGCTTGAATGCATTTTCCCCTTTTGTTTTCAAAATAGTGGATGACACATGTCCATCAAAGAAGCCTCCAGCATATCAGTAACGTGGTAATGCCCTATATTCTTGGGTTATTAAAGACTTAAAGTACCTACTGCTGCATACTCGGTGATGGGGAACCAGAACCGAAAATTTAGGGATATTCTCAGCCAACACGGAGCAGATCAAAGCCTTCAGTATCCAAAGCCAACATGGGACATTAATTGCTCATCTCATGCCATCTCAGCCAAATGAAAAGGAAACCAAGTGTCAAAGCTGCAAGGAGGAATCATTCTACGAAGGAGATAGAGTTAGAGTTATAATTAGACTAAAACTCTTTAGAACTTCTGTTAGTGGTTGTTGTATTAAATAAATTTGTTAAAAGTAGATAAGTTTCATTAGTGGCAGTCATCGAGTTCCCCTCATGCTGGAGGAGGAAGCTCCAAGTAGTTAGAATCACGTTCTATATATAGCTGAATCATCTATGTAATAGGGGTTGGATATTTTGAAAAACAGAGTATTGCTTTGGCTTGTGTAAAAACCCAGTTTAGTAATATAATTTGCTGCTTATCTTCTTAGGATTCTTACGGTGTTTCAAATGCTCAAGACATGTGGTTTCGCTTTATGTTTTATGTTTTTACAGTTGTATGAATACACAATCACTCAAAATTCACTTATGCTGCTCTGACTTCCTGTGTGTATTTGTAAGCTGAGGTTTCTATGAGATGATGTTTTGAGTATTTAAACATTACATGCCCTGACTTCTATGCATGAGCAGTGTTATATCTTATTGAATATGATCAACTCCATAAGCCCAATGGAAGTCTTTTTAATGTCTATCCAGCCAACATGTTTACTAAATTTACTTTACTAGAGTTAGCCCTCTTATCAGCAAACAAAATCAATAACTTTTTTGAGAGAGGCCTCTCAGGCTAGGGAGGCTAATCCTTAGTCAAAATATTGGTCTGAAACAGTTACACAGAGTCTACCTGATCAGCAGCCCTTCAGTGCTGGATTTTGTGATAACAGAGTCAATATTGATAAAAACCATTGCATCACACAGGTGTGATTGGGCTTCAAGATTGCCGAAAGCCTTGTGGGCATACCGAACAATGTGGAGAAACACCACCGGTTATTCACCATATCAACTAGTATTTGGAAAGGAACCTATCTTTCCAATAGATTTCGAAATACAAAAATTAAGAACAACACAGGAGATCGGTCTGGATTTAAATGAGGCACAGACTAATAGATTACAACAAATTAATGAGCTAGATGAAATTAAGCTCTCGGATCTTCAACACACTGCATTAATTCAACAACAGAGAGCAAAATGGCATGATGCCCTGATCAAAAATAAAATCTTCCATGAAGGAGATTGGGCACTCCTATATGACTCCAGGTTCTAGGATTTTCCGGGAAAACTTCAGACTCGCTGGCTTGGACCGTATGAAATCCAGAAAGTGCATGACAATGACACCATTACTTTGACTACTATTGACGGATATGGACATACCTTTAAAGCAAATGGCCACCGAGTGCGACTGTACCATAAACCACTTACTCGAAAATCCTTCTACCAGCAGCTCCGAGAAGATTCTGATATGCAGATTCTTGTTGAGGAAAATAATTCTTCCTCGGCATTGGTTCACTAAGTAATTTCATTATTCCTAAATTTTGTACATAATTTTTTTTTTTTTTAAAATTACTTTCTGTATAGGTTTTTGCATTTCTGCATTTTTTTGCATTTTGCTGTTCCTTTTCAAAGGTACAACACTTTTGCATTTTGCTGTTCCTTTTCGAAGGAACAACATTTCTGCCTTTTTGCTGTTCCTTTTCGAAGGAACAACACTTTTGCATTTTGCTGTTCCTTTTTGAAGGAACAACATTTCCGCCTTTTTATTGTTCCTTTTCGAAGGAACAACACTTTTGCATTTTGTTATTCCTTTCTGAAGAAACAACATTTCCGTCTTTTTGTTGTTCCTTTTCGAAGGAACACCAATTTTGCATTTTGCTGTTCCTTTCCGAAGGAACAAAATTTCCACCTTTTTGTTGTTCCTTTTCGAAGGAACAACACTTTTGAATTTTGCTGTTCCTTTCCGAAGAAACACCATTTCCGCCTTTTTGCTGTTCCTTTCCGAAGGAACATCACTTTTGCATTTTGTTGTTCCTTTCAGAAGGAACAACATTTCTGCCTTTTTGCTGTTCCTTTTTGAAGGAACATCACTTTTGCATTTTGTTGTTCCTTTCAGAAGGAACAACATTTCTGCCTTTTTGCTGTTCCTTTCCAAAGGAACAACATTTTTGCATTTTGCTGTTCCTTTCCGAAGGAACAACATTTTCGCCATTTTGCTATTCCTTTTCAAAGGAACAACACTTTTGCATTTTTCTATTTCTTTCTGAATGAACAACATTTTTGTTGTTTTGCTATTCCTTTCTGAAGGAACAACACTTTTGCATTTTGCTGTTCCTTTCTGAAGGAACAACACTTTCACATTTTGCTATTCCTTTTCGAAGGAACAACACTTTCGCATTTTTGCTGTTCCTTTGGAAAGGAACAACGCTTTCGTTTTTTGCTGTTCTTTTCTGAAGGAACAACACTTCTATTTTTTTGTTGTTCCTTTCCGAAGGAACAACACTTTCGCGTTCTGTTGTTCCTTTAGAAAGGAACAACCCTTCCGCACTTTTGCTGTTTCTTTCCAAAGGTTGTTGTCCCTTTTTTGCTGTTCTTTTCTGAAGGAACAACACTTTCATTTTTTTGCTGTTCCTTTTTGAAGGAACAACACTTTTGTTTTTGTTGTTCCTTTCCAAAGGAATAGCACTTCCGCATTTTTGCCATTCCTTCTTTGAAGGAACAACACTTCCGCCATATTGTTTTGCTGTTCCTTTCAAAAAGAACAACCTTTCTTCGCATTTTTTTCCTTTCTGCCGTTCCTTCCAAAGGAACAACAGTTTTGATTTTAGATGATCTTAGGTTGTTCTGCTAAAGGAGCAGTATTTTATTTCACGCTTGCTTTATTTGTTGTTCTGATTAAGGAATAGCTGTTGTTCCTCTTAAGGAACAACAGTTTCGAGTATGTTTTTTTCTTTTGCTTGCTGTTCCTCCTAAAGGAACCACAGTTTTTGCGTGTAGATGTTCTTTTGCTGTCCCTCTTAAGAAACAACAACTGTTCCATCTAAGGAACAACACTTTTTGAGTGTTTTTTTTTGTTTTTTGTGTGTGTGTGTGTTTCATCATTTAGAGGATTTTTGTGAATGATGGTTCATTTAAGGCACAACTATACATTTATGCAAAAATACAAAGACTAGAGGATACTGAAATCAGCAAACCAAAGAAAAATCGTTATCTTTAGAGAAACAACTTGAATCGATAAGAGAAAAGAGAAAATGACACAACTATTTATATCACTTTGTTGTCTTTACTTTCACTAAAACCAATTTGATTGATTGTTTTTATCATGTTGGTTCTTTCTTAAAATCTTCATAATTCTCTTTGATCATTACTATTGAATAAGAATAAGGGCATATTTTCTTCTATTGAGATGTGCAGACTTCTTCCACCATCCCTACTCTTAAGGAGTGTTGAGCCATTCTCTGTATATAAATAGGAAAGTGCTATATAAAAGAAAATGAAAAAAAGAAAAATACATAGCTATATCATTACTAACATGATTTGTTAGAGGAAGGATAGGGGGTCTCATTAAGAGCCAGCCTACCATGGTCATAAGGAAGTAAGTAAAGTGGCATTCCCACTATGGCCACCACACCAGGGATATGATCCAAGAGGCATATCAGAAAAATAAAAAAGTCGTTGGAACAGGAGGTCTCATCACGAGCCAGCCTGCCCACCTTTCACTCCTTTCTGGTGAATGGCATTGTGATTCATCTGGTTACCAAGCGAGCACTATGGCTTCCATTTTGACATCGCACAACACTTTCCTAGGCATACACAAAGGATTATGGTCCCAAGGGTGAAATAAGCAACTCTGTCAAGGTTATGGACACCTGTGGGCAACAGAGCTCTGTTGATGGTATTGAAGTCATATTTTTTATACACCAATAGTCATTATAAACCCTTCTTCTTATATTTTTATATTGATTTCAAATGAGATTATGTTATACAACCCTTTCAAGCGTTCTATACATGAAAATCATTTATAAATCAATCATAATGGTTAAAGTGGATAATGACCACATAAGAACTTTTACTTACGTCAAACTATCTTATCATCTATTTTTCGCATCATTTCAAGGCATTTCCATATTTATTCGAAATTTCCATCATAAGCCTCGATTTTAGTTATCTGCCAATTTTTGTAAACATGTCATGGATCTATACGCCGTTCCTTTATTCTACTGTATGACTGCAGTCCAGCATGTTGCTCCTTTATTTGCCGGCCAATGATGACCTATCACATTTCAGGGGGGTGCGGATGACCTCCATAATACACTGGCATATGTGTCAATTCCTTATTTGGAGGTATTATGACTCCATCAAAAATTGGAATAGCAAGTTTAATGATATTGTATTTCCCAATATACGCAGCTTGTTGTTCCATCGCCATTTCTGTGTTTTTTCTCTGTAAAAATTAACGGTGAGCTAAAGCTTGAACAACTTGCTGTTCTATCGTCATCTTTGTGTTTTTTTAACAGTGTGCTAAACTTGAACAAAATGGGAGGCAGATCAATACGCAGCGAACCACAGGTGTTAATGGTCTCTGATGTTGCACGCGAAATTTTAGCAAGAGCAGGATGGATTGTCTATCTTAACCGACTACAACAGTCTAACGAGACAGTGGCTGTTGAATTTTTGCAGAATTTGCAGGAAGATCATTCCATGGTGAGGGGGAGGCAAATAGCAGTAACAGATGCGATAATTGCGGAAGTTTCGGGACTGCCAGCCATTGGACTAGTATGGACCCTGAAAAATATGAGACTTCAAGATGCTATAACCATCTTCCAGGACGAAGGACAGAGCCTTATTGTCAAAGGAAAAGGAGTCCTGCCGGCAACCCTTGGAGAGCCTTGGGCAGATTTGGCTAGAATTTTCCAAAGCTACATCACTTTTGATGGCAGAAAAGACGTGGTAAGACCACAAGATCTCAAACTGTTAGCCGTATTAAAACAAAAATGTGCTGTGAATTTGCCCGCATACTTAAATTCTCTATTGCATGATGCTGCCCGAAGTATAAAAAAATATCTTCATGTATAACCAGTAGTAAGTCATCACAGTTTAATTTAGCTAATAGCCAGTTATAGTCTCACCCAACAGCAGAGTAGTTGGGAAGAATTGGTTTTCTCAATAGATGGGAGATTGGCCTTGCCAACGCCAAAATGAAAAAGCACTGCTAGCAGATCGATTAGTCTGCAGAACGAAGATAATCCATCAGATTGGGAAGAAGCAAAGGAATGTTGGGAAATCCCCAAGAAAATAGTAGCCAACCAAAGAAATACATGACTCAGAGAACGAGCAACCCCCCCAACTTGAAGGAGGGGAAAAAGAAGAAGAAGAAGTAGAGGTAGAAGCCATCCGAGAAATAGCAGATTAACCCAAGGTTTCCATCCCTGAAAAACCTGATCAGTAGGACGAGAACACTGAAGAAGAGTTCCAAGCAGAAAACATGGAAATAAGCTAAGGTGAGGGTACAATCCCTGAAGAACAAAGCCCAGGCCTAAGAAAAGAAACAACTGTTCCTTCGAATAAAACAAATGAAATCAAAAAGTTGTGAAAGGAACAACAGAGACTACTAAATGTAATTAAACAATTCATACAACAAATAAGGGTCCTAAAAATGGGGAAGATCTCAAAAAGAACCCATGGAGCAATGCATGCAGCCACCCATGCGAAACCCCATAAAAAGAAGACCAAAAGGACTCAAACTGAACCCATTATCATTCAAGACCACAAGGAACAACATGTGGTTGTTACAAATGCAGAAGCCTAAACAGAAAGCACACCAGTCTATAATAAGGACGTCGAGACAGAGGCATTGTCCTCTAGCATCACAATCGACCGGACAGTTCATGAGAAGGAAACACAGACTATAAGAGCTAGATGTCACAATAAGGAGATCCAGGTAGATCTCCAGCCCAAAAATGTTACGATGGACAATGATCCGAGGATAGTGAAAATTCAAAAGGATTTGGCACAGGCCCAACAAATGATAGAAAAAATCACAGAGGAAACTGTTCCTTATGAGAAATATCAGAAGTTATAGCAACAGGTAAAGAACATCAATGTATCGGAGAGTGATGCCTTCGATAGATGGTGAAGGGCAGAGGAAAAAGTTAAAAAGGTAACCAATAGACTAGACACGGTTATGAGTCAAATGGATACCTTATGTTGTCTGTATACTGATGTTCTAGCATGTAGGGGACCTGCCAAAAACTATGCTTTGTTTTTGATGGAAAGGAACTTACAATTGAAAATTAAGGTTGTCAAGGCAGGGGTGAAAGTCCAGCGATTGCTATGTGAGTTTTATTTTCATAATCGTGTTGGATGGTGAAACAGAAGATAACCCTAGCCCTTTTTTGGGTGATATCCAGCTTCAGGCATTCATCTCTTTTGCTGTTAACCAGATAAAGTGGCTTAAAGCCCATAATACCTTCTAGAGACAGGAGAACATGTTAGATTTGTGGGTAAGGGGTGAACCTAGAAACCCATTGCAGTTGTGGAATAAGCATAGAAGCTTAATGAGGAAGTAGGTTGTGATCTAGACATTGGGACCTATTCACACAATAGTTGTCCAGCACAGGGTAGAATACTTCCTAGCCATTAAAGACCTTGCCATAGCAGTAGCCAAATTTTGATACAAGACTTCCAATCAGAATGTCCAAGACAGAGAGCCTTTCAGTTACGAGAATTTTAAGCTAGTTGCTGATTGCTTGGTTACCTATGGTGACCTCATCTTGAGAGAAGGCTGGTCTTGGTTAGGCTGTAGGTTTCGAAGTCCAATCATCTGGTATCCTGCACCAGGATATAGAGCCCTATATGAATTACCTGAAGGTCAGACAGGGCATATTTTTGAAGTCTTAGCTAGAAATCATGGTTTTAGACCACTACATGAAACTCCTTCTCCAGCCTGTTCCCTAACTGCCTTGCATGTCAATTACAATGTTTTCATGAGGGCATGAAAAAGGGTAAGCAGGGGCGTGTGTTGAGCATCGGAAAAGGTATGTATTTACCATCTATTTCCTTATATTTTCCTTTAAATAATAACTTCTTTACATTCTAAGATGGTAATATGTTAAAGGATTATGATAGAATTATGAAGATTTGTGATTGATGTAAAATGATTAATTATTGTCTCTTTCTATGTTGAAAGAGAAGAAAATGGAAAATCACTATTTCGGAGGAAAAGACAAAGCAGAACCAACTACTGTCCCTTTGATATGAAATCACATCCAGACGAGGAAATCAAGATCAGAGTGCATGGACTAGGAAAAGGAAGAAGAAACGCGGTATCAGCGCATGAGGACAAAACGATAACTGGAGATTAAAGATATGGCGAATCCCTCCGGATCCTTTGATCCTGAGGGATCGTTGCCTCAAGACTTATCTGTATTTTTGATACTTCCGCCTAGTCATTATAAAAAGGGACAGCGCTGCTAGCCCAAGGGGCAGATAATATTGTTGATTTGTAGAATTTACTATTGTAATCTAAACTTTCATCATCGACTCTCTTTAAAGAGAGATAGCTGTAACTGTGCCATTTATGCTTAATATATAACTCAGTTACTGTTCCATTCTCTGATCCTGGAGTAACCACGTCAGTGTTTCCTTATTGGCTAAGGGCCCGACCCTAGTGGATCACTTGCTTCTTGTATCATTATTTTCTGATTATAGTCGTGTGTGATTTGATTTCCTTTGCATTTACTCAACTTTATTTATTCAGTAATTTCTCATTTCGGAACATTTTGTTGAATTCCTCTGTTATATTGAATTAGTAATTGGATAGCAAGATTATTATTTGCAACTGAAAATGTTATGCTGTTCATTCTGAAATAATATCGCACTGTCTAATTCGGAGATTGTTGTTCATTTACAGATTGATATTGCTGTTCATTTACTGATTGGTATTGCTGTTCATTTAGTTACGGTTTACTTACAATTGTGATTGTTGTTCATTCGATTACTGTTCCACTATAACTGCAATTGTCGTTCCTTTATAACTGTGGTTAATGCCCATTATGCTAAAGTAAGATTACTAATTCTATAGTCGCTGTGTGTTTACATTTGATTAAGTTTTCTGCTCAATTTCCGTAGACTTACTTAGGTTTGCAGTTCCTTTCTCAGATTGATGTTCAAATTCTTTTGGTTAAGATTGCTGCTTAATTCATTCCTGTAGATTAAGTTTTGTTGTTCAATCTCTTCAATAGATTAGTTGTTGTTCCTTTTTTTCTAGTTGAATTGTTATTTCTAGTATTTGCTTTGGTGTGGATAGAAAGATCTACAACTGTAACGAACATTGACTACTGCTGTCTAAGTGCTCAGATCAGAGATCTTGCCTTTGATTGGTTTTCATTTAAATCAGTTTACAGGGGAAAGAGTTATCATTACTGCATCCTTGATTGATGATTGCTGTAGTTTCTTGAGTGAATGATTTAGTTACAAATCATTTAAGTTTCTTGCCATTACAATTAGAGTTTGTTTCCAACATTTATTTACTTTTGTAAAGCACTATACAACAAGCATTACTCTTGAACAAGTGACTACCTCAGACTTAGTACACTCTTGAGATAAAAAATCATACCTGGATTGATAATTAATGTAGGGTAAATAGAGGTTAAAAATACCCCGTTTATCGCTCAACGCAGTGATATGTCTGTTCTAGTTGATTGGTTGAATTTGATTAAGTTTGAATGAATGGTTGATTCAGTTGTGTTAGAGGTTCAATGATTATTTATTTCAGTTGTCCAGTGATTGTTTTATGTCAGAGGTTTCAATGATTGATTGATTTAGAGATTGATCATTAGGTTTCAGTTATATCAGAGATTGATGATTGAGTTTCAGTGATTGGTTGACGCAGATGTATTTGATGGATGTATTGCAGTGGTGATTGAATTTGAGCTTCAATGTTACTAATGGGTCCAGTGTGAAACTTTGATGAAATGTGGCCTACATATAGTGTTGTTGTGTACCAGGAGCATCCAATGTGAAAATTTATGAAACATGGTCCTTGGAGGATACCGAGGGTTGGAGCCTTAAGTGAGGAAGTCGAAGCTTCCTACTAGTTGTGGTTGGTGATTTGATAAGGGGGTTGGAACTCCCTTCCAGTAGTAGCTGGAGAACGAGTGAAGGTTGTAGCCTTCTGTAGGTCGGAGCCTACATAGTAGTAAATATATCGGCTAGTACAAGAACTAGGGGGTTGTAGCTCCCTTCCAAAAGAAGTTGGAGAATGAGAGAAGGTTGTAGCCTTTTGTAGGTGGGTGCCTGTGTATTGGTATGAGTCTGCACCAGTACAAGATTGTAAACAAAGTTTTTTATTATTAAAAGAAGACAGAGATGATAGAAGCAGGTAGTTTTCACCCACATTGGGTTTCCACCTTAAATCTTGGTGTTCATGTGTGTTTCTTATGTGTGATGGTCTATTCTATTATTACTGCACATGGTTACTATTTAATGTTTAAGAAAGTACTGATGCATTGATTAAAGATCAACATATGATGAATTAACTGAATCATAAGTTCACTGGATATACACTGGTTTCCTTAAGAACTGTTGC